>JAQOWZ010000032.1:0-34207 GCA_035578165.1 Stenolophus ochropezus | reverse complement strand
TTCCGTTATTTTTTTTTTAAATGTTTTCTTTTGCTCTTCTTAAATTAGCACTAGCTACGTCATGATGAAGTCTGATATTGAAGTATTTTCCTCCACAGCAGCCTTCGATTTACTTTTTTCAATTCAATTTTAGTATAAATAACAAATTTTGTCAATTTTTCTGTTAATTATAAAATAAATTATTACTGTTTTATATTGTTGTAAAGCTAAAAAAAATCTCTATTTAAAAATACCATAACTTAATTTGAGCTCCATATGAAAAATAAAAGTTGCTATCAGTAACTCGTAAATGGTTAGATATAAAAAAAAATTTAGTACTTCTGCAAATTCACCCTACAAAAGTGCCTTAAGGAAGTGCAAACCAGAATCTCGTATTATTTCATATAACAAAGTTATAAGCAAAAAATGAAAATCGGTAAATTTACATTTTCCCCTATATCTAGTGATCTATGCATTTTTTCGCAAATAACAAAACACTATTAAAATAGCCTCCTAACGGGACAACTCTTGTCTAATTTAACCAACCTCGTAGCTCTTACGGTTCTCGAGATACCAATGTATTCGTACCTTAAATGGGACATTCTGTATAACTGATGCAACTGCGCTGTATTTCACTCTCGACACCTAGTGATATAAAGGAAAGTGGAACTGAGATGTATAGTAGGTATATTTGATATATATTGATCACATTCAACTTGTTATACAAATATTTACAGCTAGAAACCGTCCGGTTACATAGAACGAGAACAGACCAGACTTGTGTCACACACACTTCTGTACAAACTATACACTGCCTAGCGTATCTACATCATGAGCGAGCGGCGGGTGGAATGTATTGGGCGGCTGGTCAGAGTAATTAGAAGATATCAGGACACATGTACCACTCCTGGCGCTCCTTGCACTCCCAGTAGTTGCCCTTGTAGACGTGCGCGATGGAGTCCGAGTCGGGCTCCCTGCGCTGCTCGAACCACAGCGGCTCGTACGGCGGGAACGGCTTGCCGCTGCGCGCCGCCTCCTCCGCCTCAGCTTCCCGGCGGCGTCGCGCCGCTCGCTGCTTCTCCTCCAGCCTGAGCTTCTCGGCGTTGGCCTCGTCCCAGCGGCCGTCCTCCATGAGGCGCTGGTCGGGGCGGCGGCGCGAGTCGGTGGGCGCCACGCCGGCCTCGGGCTCGTTGAGCTGCGCGGCCAGCAGCGTGAAGCCGTACGACTTGGCGCAGTCTGCGGGCGGCGCGCGCCGCTTCCACGCCGTGCTGTGCGCGCCCGTCTGGAACACCGCGGCGTCCTCGCACGGCGCGCTCGCGCCCTCCACCGGCGCGATGTCCACCTTCGTGTCCCACGTGCCCGTCACCACGTAGCGCACCGTCTTGCCCGCGTCCATCACGCAGCCTTTGACCCTGCGCTGCTGGTCCCTGGTGAAGTAGCTGTAGGGGATGTACTTGAGGTGGCACAGCATGCCCTGGGCGGGCCCGGCGCGGCCCTGGATCTCCATGTCGCCGTGGTGGTCCACCCACAGCTTGCCCACGATGATGTTGTGCACCGTGGTGGTGACCTTGCGCCACGAGTAGCGGCTGCCGCTGGCCGGGAACTCCACGTGCGCCGTGCCCATGGGGATGACCTGCAGGTACTTGCCGCGGAACTTGGACGTCATGGTGAACTCCTGCCAGCAGCGCCACAGGCGGCCTTCGCAGTACTGTGCCACCATGGGTGGGTGGTGTGACACCTAGAGCAAACACAACCACACCCAATGAATGAGTGTACCTGACGTCACGATCGCATTCCAAACTTTAAAAATTCATATCTCGCTTATTATAAGGAATTTTCACATCGGATTTTCAACAATCGTCATAACTTCCAATGAAGTTTCATAAAATAAAATAAAAAAAATGGTTTATGGGCCCATTGAAGTAAGAGAAATTAGTTAAAAAAAATATCGGTTACTGGTTTTTATTAACTGGTTTTTTTAACCGGTTACATGCCCTGAGTATATCTCGTATTACAGTCCTGCTATTGAAACAATGATGATGTTATCTGGTGTAGAATTGAATGGGGTAATTTCACATTTTCTGTTTTATTTTTTTCCTGAAAGTCTACCGTCTACAATAAATGTAAATAATATTTTCATGGCATTTGGGTACATTGTTTTGTAAATATAATTTTTTGAAAATAGACTTTGATTTCAAATCTCAACAGGACGCCATTTGCCAATACGTCACGAATCAAAATGATCATCAGCTCACTCTTGCGGACGAAATGTAAACTAAGGCAATTTGAAATAAAATAAGTATATAAATATGTTACACTGTGATGTAATTTCAATTATATTTCACGCTTACAAACCTGTAGTTCTACTAGGCAGTCCAGAACAAATGAAATTAGCAGAGGGCAGCTGTCAAAATATTATTTCAAATTTATTAAAAGTTTACTGGTAACACAATAAAATAATTTTATACATCTGTATTGATATTTCGCATTGTAGAGATATTGTTTAAATTATATTTTCACTCAAACTGTTTAAAGTTTGTCAAATATATCTAATAGTCAGGTCAGACTTCACTATTATATATATTTGACAAAGTTTTTGACAGTTTGAGTGAATATATAATTTAAACAATATCTTTACAATGCGAAATATCGATACACATGAATAGAATTATTTTATTCTATTACCAGTAAATTTTTAATAAACTTGAAATAATATTTTGACAGCTGCCCTCTGCCAATTTCATTTGTTCTGGACTGCCTAATAAAAAAAAACCTGCGTACTTTTTCTCTCACAACTATATAAATTTTAGGTTAGTTTACAGCACGAAGTATATTATACTTGGTGCTTTACACTGACGTTCAACTTGTAGCGCCTCGGTGTACGTGTACGTATTATATTTGGGCATACTGATGATATTAGTAAGTGTCGCAGATATACCTGTTCGCTGATGGCGCGCCAGCCGAGGTCGTCCATGCGGTCGCACTCGTACGTCTCGCCCAGCAGCGGGTTGAACGGCTTGCCCGTGCGGTTGGCCGTGGTGGAGTAGCTGGACACGGTGAAGGCGGCCACGTACGCCATCTGCTCCGCCGGGTCCGAGCACCTGCACACACACAGCCACACGCACCACCACACATCAGCTAAATACTCGCTTCTTGTTGTGTACATTCTACCGTTCAGTGACAGATAGGCAAGCTTATGAGAAAATTCACATTACTGTGTGTCTGCTTGCATTTGGGTTCATATCAGCCGATTCTCTCAAATATTACAAAAAAAATCAAACGTCAAATCATTAGTAATTAGTTATTTACATAACAAGCGTGGAAAGTGGTAAATAGCAAGCGAGTGTAGAGCGTTGCTCTGCACTTTCAAGCGAGTTATGTACACTATTTGTCAGACGACCACAAAATATTATAATAAAAACAGGGTTTATACAAAAGTGTCAATGTCAAACACAACTCACGAAAGCATTGACGTTTGGGTTTGAGGTTAAGTATCATTAGTTAACCGGAAACTGATTTGGAAGTCTAGTACAAATTATTTGAACAATTAGTAAAACTATCAGTACATTTTGACTCTTTATTTTTGTTATTAATTCACTACCAATTTTAAAATCGTAGTTTTAAGCAAATTTTCATTAATTCTGTTACATTTCATTATCAAAGTTCCATCTATTGATCACTAATCGTCATATCCGGTTATATAACACACTAGTGTGTTATTATAACACACGCCGTGTGCTATGTTACATTTTCTGGTGTTAATTACAGTGTAAATATGGCTATTTTCATATGTGGTTGTCTGAAAACAAATTAATTCTATTTTAAAATATACCAATGAATTATTGAAACAACCATTTTAATACATAGATGGCTCTGTCGAATGTGATTTCAAAACAGCGGTACACAAAAATATACAAGAGCGCCTATCTATATATTTTCAATCAACGATTCTATATTGCCGATCTGTATGTCAAAATAACGTTTTCTGAGATTTTCTTAACTTTATTTTCTTTCTTCCATTTGCAGAATACGTCACAATGATGATGATGACTTTGATTTGGAAGGTAATAAATTATTAAATGCTGAATTTGCTATTTCTAACAATTCCAGTAGAGTATTCGAAAGATCACTATTACTTTCCATAATTATGTTTCATATTAATTATTGTAAAAACCAAAACTGTCAGAATTACAAATTATTTAATAGGTATTTTATCCTCTGGTGCCATGGTTTCAGTAGTGAATAGAAAAGCGATACCTTAGTACATAGCTTGTGCCCGTTGGGAATGTAACGGCTTTTGCTCAGTACGTATACTATATCCTGTGTTACCTGGCGGCCATGTCGAGCACGTCGGCGTACTCGTAGTCCTCGGTGAGGCGCTGCAGCATGGACAGCGGCTCGGAGAAGTTGACGGGCATGGGGATCTTGCTGAGGTCCTTGCCGATGCAGTTCTTCATGATGCTCCACAGGTTGAGCGGGTAGTTGGGCTTGTCCGGCACCTTGACGCGGCGCTCGCGCGCTCTGCCCCCGGCGCTGGGCAGCGCGGGCTCCGTGGCCGCGCCCATCGTCGACCGCGACCTGCACAACAACAACAACGCTCAACTAATGCTCTAAATGGGTTCCACAACAAACAGTCTATCTCGGCTGAAATACGGAGTTAAGAGGATTCCCGGTGTCTATTGGTAATCAGGGTTGTTAAGAAAAAGCCACTATGGTTTAAACCAGTGGTTTTTATTAAAAATAATAGTAAAAAAATACACTTTTTGATTTGTGTGTTCTGCATTGTGTTACATTCATAAGTTATAAAGTTATACTTGTATTAATATTACTAATAATAGGTATAATAAATTTGCAGAGACAAACTATATATTCGGAATATTGAAAACTATTTATACATTTTTGTATTCAGATATTTTTATCTTTATGTTATTACAGAATGAAGTAATTGGCAATTGAGTTATCTTATTTTTATATTAGTGTTAGGGCCGGTTTTATATAAAAAAAATTAATATCCACTTAAATTTAGTTCAATAAATTCTTTTTTTTTTTTCATCAAATACACATCGTTTTAATTTATTAAATGATGATTTTATTATACATTCGTTTATCATTTGGACTAGATGATGAAAATTTGCTGTGCAAGTAGATTTAAGTGGGTATTAAATTTGTTTATAAAACCGGCCCTTAGTAAATTTTTGTCTCAAAATATTAACTAATACGTAGTTATTTAATTTTAAGTGATTTAAACCACTTTCAGCCGGTTTAAACTAGTTTCGTCCGGTTTAAACCAATTTAAACCACTGGTCTGGCTTTTATTACAACCCTGATTGGTATATGGTAAAATACATGCTAAGCATTTTTCTTTTTATTCAAAAATCAGAAAAGAAACTAATATGAAATAAATTCATTTGAATTCTTCAAATATAGATGCATCCGCCTATATCAAATATATTTTAAAATTTACAATAGAATCGCGAAAAAAAAAATTAAATATCAGACATAAATGTACTACTCTATTGTAATGTCTAACGGTTATCTAAAGTATTTTTTCGACAAATAAGAGACATAGACTTGTAGAATAAAGATCTATAAATCAGTATTTATAATCAAAAAAACTATTTGAATTAACCATTCTTCTTAAAACAGAAAAATTGTAACGTACAAATTTGTTGCATTTTTCTCCAGTTTTACTTATAAGGGTAATGTTCTCCCACTCAATTTTCCTATTGTACGGGTGGGTGGGACTTTTATTTGGTTAAATATTTAGACGTTAAAATTGATGATTATTACTTTTTGCTTCAAATGTAAATATTTTAGTAATTAATAATGGCTACTATGGATACTTGAAAGATACAAGAAAATGTCAAGGAGCAAAGTTAAACTAGACAAAGGGACTCATAAAATGGCCGTAGTAACAATTTTGTGTCACTTTCGGTTTTAGCGGAAATATGTCCAACTTTAATTCTAGCATAGGGAATCGGTATTTTTATATATTTTTTCGAAATGTACATAAAATTAGCTTTACAATGATACCAAAATATCATTGTTTTACTTCAACCATTTCAAAATGGCAACACTTTATTTTTAAAATATTTACTAATAAAAATTCATAAAAAAATACACCATAGCCAGCTATTTAAGATTTTGTTACCTGAAACCAAACAAATAATGTCAAAAAATAATAGTGGGGGTGGACTGCACCTCAAACATTTTAAATGGAAAAGGGTGTCAAACATGACACAGTTCAAAAAGCCTTTGAATTCTCTTTTCAACAGTTTTTTTATTTTTCAAATCCGATCATTAGTTCCTGAGAAATATCGTTTAAAACAAATTTTATCAGGTGTGTAAAACTGCAATCAAGTAGGCTTAAACAAATGACAGAAACTCAAGTATCAGTTTATGAGGTGTTCAAAATGACTACCTCCAACTTCCATACAATAATAAAGTCTTAAGTCTAGTACTTCTGAAATGAAATCAAGTATGTCAAAATTTTTGTTTATATTCATTTATTTTTCTTACTGTATAATCTGAAACAATCAAATCTAAAATTTTATTTAAATTTATTAAAAATAAAATTCTGTTCCTGGTTGAACTTTCAAAACTCGTCTGTAGCACTGATATTTAAAATATATTTGTGAATAAAGCATGGCAGATGAAAATATGAAGTCTGCGACAGCCATTTTCCTCATCTCTCAATTTAATTCAATTGGCGCGAAATATGAGAAATCTTTTTAAATTTCATTTGTTTTAGTTATTTTATTTGGAATAATTGTTTTAGGTACTTGTGTAATAGATAGAATGATGAATTTATCTTACTTTCATGATTACGAATTGTACCGCAGAATGATCCTTCTCAAATTTAATTACTAAAAAAATATTAAACTAAAAATCATATTATGCGATTTTTTTTTTGCATATTTTATTACCTAATTTTGGTAATTTTTTTATAGATGCCCTTTAGTATCTACAACTCAGATAGAAGGTATTGGGAGATATAATTAATTTTTCGAAATTATACCTGTGTTCCAACTTTGGCTGAGTGTGATGCCATCTGTGGCAAAATGCTCCAACTAATTAAACCTGCGTATGTCGGTAATATAGATGACTGTATTTAAAAATATTTGTTACTATTAACTTATTTACAGTATTTTACATTTAATTTTATGTGTAATAAGAAAGTAAATATTGTACAATGCAATGAAATTCCGCTATCCCAGTTGTGCCTCACAATTTTATCATGTTATAGAGAGAAAGTGTAATGTATTTGATCATAAGTTGGTAACAGCGGTTAGGGAATTTTCAGATGTCAAGTTGTTAAGTTAGTTATAAATTGTTCTGTTGTTAAAGTTATTATAAACTAAAATAATCCGTATTTTATTAAACGCGTATAACCCATACGTAACAGAAAGGATGTATTTATGTAATAAAAGAGGCTATGCGACTTGTAAACAATAAGTTACAATGTCAAAAAGTGAGCGGAGTATGACAGCTCGTTTGACAGTTAACTCTTTCGTAAGTTCTATCTAAGCAAAAAAAAAAACACTCTTTATTTTAAAGATGAAGAAATATTGAAGGAATTGTTGACGTTTGTGCATTTTATAATATTTTTTGCTTCATTGAAAGTATTTTTCTAAAACATATATGTAAATACCCCAAAAGTTATGAAGAATCAGTCATAAATTATCAATGTTCTTTTAACTGTACAGTTAGTAGTTCTGACATATTTTTTATTTATATGAGAATGAGGCTAGATTTCCATCCAATAAATATGAATTTATATTCTAAAAACAAAAAATCCAGAGAAAAGCCAAATTATTTTATTCTTAATTTTTTAAACATTATTACTATTTTCCTTGTCTGTGTTTTTACAAACTATTCTTAAACCGATTTTTTCATCATTTGATTTTAAAGTAATGTGTGTAAAATAAATATGTATATAATTATTATTATTTTCTTTCCATATTTTCCATGTTCTTTGTTTCTTAGTCACACTGCAACAATATTAATATCACATAAATAAAGACGATATAATTTTTTTTAATACAATTAAAATCTATAGTTTAGAATCGCTATGATTTTTTTACATGAAAGAAATTACACATAGAGATCAAAACATCAACCAGAACGATATGTCATTAGTTTTATAGGTTAGTTACGGATTGGAGGAAATCCTTTCAGGTTCTCATACCAGACCATCTCCAGGTACGAAAATATTAGTACGAGGCATCTGAATCCGGCCACCAAATGAAGATATTTAACTGTTGAGGAGTTACGAGTCAGGGAAAGTGAAGTAACACTTTTACACAATGTTTAGAGGTAAATACGTGAATACATTTATAACTGTGCATGTTGTAAGCGTTTATATTGTGGCAGACAGCTGTCCGAAGCTGGTGCGGACGGACAGACACGCCGAACACCTGGGGAACGTGTCCAGCGAGCCTCAAGGTCCGGACTTCAGTTCCGGGCTGATAAATCCACCAATTATTTTACATTCCATCGCTGTAGAAAATTGTACGTTAATATTTGTGAAACTGTTTGAAAATAAATGTTATATTTTGTGATTATCAAGACAAAAATGTGCCAAGTGTTGTAGCAACAGTGTATTGTAATTTATTTACTTTTAAGCAAAAAAGTGGTAGATTTGAAGGACAACGGAAGCGTATCTGGTTAGTATTTCTTTATGAAATAAAAGTTTTCTTTTTTGATGTTTATATCGCAAAAGCAGCATGATTCATGTAAAAAATAATAATAATAATATTAAAACTGTTGGGAAAGGCATTTGCGAACCCCTGGTTTAATTTTAATAAAAATAGTAACACAGAGTAAGAAAACACTGAGAATCACGAATTTCATAGTCACGACTCTGTATCTTTAACCGTGTAGGAGATACAGCGTTCCAAAATTTACAATTGTTTTTTTGGGTAATTTGCGAACCCCTGGTTTAATTTTAATAAAAATAGTAACACAAAGTAAGAAAACACAAAGTTTTGTGTGTGAGTGTGGTAAATACAATGCTTTTTCTGAAAAATACTCAAGTAAACTACATCTTGTAGCCACCCCTAAATTTTAGTATTTCTTTTATAGATGCCCCTTAGTATCCACAATTCAGATACAAAGTTTTAATTTTTTCCCTAAGTTGGTGTGGAAAATAGAATGTTTTTTCTGAAAAATCTTCAAGTAAACTACATCTTGTAGCCACCCCTAAATTTTGGTAATTTTTTTATAGATGCCCCTTAATATCTTCAACTCAGATTCAAGGCGTCATTTTTTTTCTTTCATTGGTTTTGGGAGATATAATTAATTTTCCGAAATAGAAATTTTGGAAAACAGCTAAGTTCGCGCCATCTGTGGCAAACTGATGACTTCATCTATGTGTTACTGTATATAAAAATATATTTATTATTTTTAACGAATGTAGAGTATTTTCGAATTTAAGACATACTTCTGCATTTAATTTTATGTATTCTGTGCAAATAGGAATAATTGTAATGCATAATAAGTAAACATTGAAATTCTTTTATAGGTTATTGGAGGAACAGACAACTGGCTATCCAACAAGAGAAAATCCTTTCTGGTTCTCATACCAGACCATTCCAGTGGCGGAAATTTAAATAAAAGTCAAAATGCTATAACTTTAAACCCTAAAATGGGGGTGGACTGCACCTTAAAAATTTTAAATGGAAAAGGGTGTCAAACATGACACAGTTCGAAAGACCTTTCAATTCTCTTTTCAACAATTTTTATATTTTTCAAATCCGATCATTAGTTCTAGAGAAATATCGTTTAAAACAAATTTTATCAGGTGTTCAAAATTGCAATCAAGTAGGCTTAAACAAATGACAGAAACTAAATAAACAATTCTTTCGACAAGTTGTTTGTAATAAACAAGTAATTTGTAAGTTAGATTTCTTTTTGTGTGGTTATTTGAAGTCTAAAGTTTATGCCACGCTACCCGAATTTTTAGAAGATTTACGGTCCTTGAAATAGCAATTTTCTTGTTGCAATGTCTTCTTTTAGCAAAAAAAAAACATAAAATTAGGACGTGGAAGTAAATATTCATATGATTTTTTACAAAATTAATAAAATTTGTTACTCAAATGTCATTTGAGTGAATATAAAATACAAAATTTCTTATACCTTGTAAAATATTAAAGATCTGAATCTGAATCGTCGAGGGTAACAACATTATATAAACAAACCACTAATTATTCTTAATATAAGTGATTGTTTTTTAATAAACATATGTTCAACAATGAAGGTTATATCTAGTAACTTTGTATTGCCAACTGTGTGTTTTACAATAATCCTGTGAAAATGAATAAACTTTAGATAATTATTTATACTATATGTTTTGCAATATATAAATAATAACTGTCTTAAATAAGTAGCAAATAATAATAATAATTAATTTAGATAGTAGACATTTTTGCTGCTATCCACGCCAGTAAAACAGTTTTCCCGCGCTTTCAATGCGTAATTTCTTGCTTTTATTAAGTATAACAAAATCTATTGTTATTAACTAATTACGAGGATGTATAATGGCATAACAATAAACTATGTATTGTTGTAGGTACTTTGTGTAAATGTGAGTATATTTAATGGTATAATAAGTGAATAAATAGTGTCTTGTATTTTTAGGTTAAATGTAAACCACGTTTTTGTTGTAAATTGTTTAAACAAAGCAGGAAAATACCCAGGAAAGATATGCAACAGGATAATCAGCCCTATTTTTTAACGAAGTGTTTATCGATAACAACTAATTTTCAGTTGCTATTTTCAAGGTCAGTTTTAAGAAAATATTTCCTATTTTCTAACTTAAAACAGTTGTTAAGTTATAACGACAGTTGCTATATAATTAGTTGTTTTCATAAACACTGCATTTTCTACAGGTAACATAAATTATAATCGAGATTATATTATAAGTATGTATCTCTATAGATATTTTTTTCAGTAATCCGTTTTATATTCGTATATTTCGATTTAGAAATTTTTTTAGAATTAGAGTGGCTATTTCCTAGTTGAATAACCACGTTGTTAAAAACAAACTTAGAAAATACCGAAATGATCGCAGTTGTTATGTGGGTTGCTAAAAATTGTAGTTATTTATTAGTTGTTATATAGCAACCACTATAACAACTTTTTTTAGAAAATAGGGCTGAATATGTATTTGGAGACAACAATTAAAGTGTTTATAACAATTACAGATGTGTATATGGAAGATTATTTAGCAATAAATGGACACAAAATGAAAGAGATTAATAAATATGCTTATTACATGTACACATGCAGGACAATGATTTCATGACAAGTGTAGATTGTTTATAACAATGAAAGATGTGTGTCTAGAAGATAGATTAGCAATAAATAGACATGTTAATAATGTTATCCATGTTACAGATAGCATTCTGAAGTTGGTGATACATTCGGAAGGTTATACAAGCACGTGGAGAACAGTTAATAAAATTGATTATTATTTGATAAATATGTATAAACATGCAATAGGTGTACTATATTATTATAAATAAAGACTTAAACAATACATGCAACAAATATTATGTGTTTGTGTTCTTTTTTATTGAACCTTGAAAATCCTTTATTAAAATATAAACAAATATCTGTAAACAATACATTAAACAAATGTTTAAAGTAGATTAATGTATTTACACGAAATTTATTAATAAAAAAACACACATAACCTGTACGTCGTTTTTGCTAATTTTCTCTCTTTTTAAAATATTTCCTTTATTAATGTCTATTTATTTATTATTATTTATGATCTAGAAATAGGGATTAAGCATTTTCAACGTGATTGTTAATGCTAAAAAGAATTTTTTGTTATTAAAACTTCTACATACATGTCAAGTAGCATTAATATTTATCTAATGGACTTTTTTTGTTACTTTAGCAACTAAATTTATCAATTTTTTTTTTTATATTACAGCTCATTAAATATTCATATTTGTAAATAATACATATATTTAAAACTTATTTGTTGCTAACTAATTAGAATTACGAGATATTAATATATTTTTTAATTATCAGCGCCATCTTACGACCAATAATTGAACTACTGAAATAAATAAGAATTAGTATATTTTAGATGTAAATATTGTTGTTATTAATTAAAAGAATTGGACAACCTTAGAAACAAATAAGCCCTGCCCCTTAGACAAACTTCAAGTCATAGACTGTAATAAGTAAGACAAAGACAAATAATACATAAAATGTTCCAAGTGACGTCACTCCTATATGGGCTGGCGGCGACTATACTTACCTAAATTGGGAGGAGGCACAAACCTGAGTTAGAATAAGTTATGCCTTTGGCCGAATATGGCTTTATTTGATAGAGTTTGATAGAATTTGAGGAAGAAACTAAATTAGGTAAGGTTTTTGGCCGGATGTGGTCGGATTTGACAGATTTTGACAGCTTTTGAGGGGAGGTGCTAACCTAAATTAAGGGGGGACTCTAACCTAAATTTAGGGGAGGCACTAACCCAAGTTAGGTTACGTTAGGTTAGGTTAGGTTAGGTAAGGTTAGGTTAGGTTAGGTTAGGTTAGGTTAGGTTAGGTTAGGGGAGGTTAGGTAAGGTTAGGTTAGGTTAGGTTAGGGGAGGTTAGGTTAGGTTAGGTTAGGTTAGGGGAGGTTAGGTTAGGTTAGGTTAGGTCAGGTCAGGTCAGGTCAGGTTAGGTTACATCCCAAAGTTATAAATATCTTTATTATGTAGTCAGTATCATTTATTTGTATCATAATATAACACACGAATATGTAGAACACACATATATACATACACACATACATACATACATACATACATACATATATATTAAAAATAAAATAATGCTTCTCAAGTTACAGCAGACAGGAACAGAGATATATTTACATATATTTATTATTTATTACAGTACACAACACACACATATAAACCCACGAATTTTTTCGCTTTTTTTTTTTTTTTTTTTTTTTTTTTTTTTTAAGTCCACAAAAATATACTGTTAATCATTTCATATCATACTTTTACTATGAATAAACATTATATAATAATGGAAAATTATTTCTCTTATTGCATTCTCTTACCTTTCAAGTGTGTTATGTAACAGTATTTTTAAACAAATAAACAAATGTCTTAATAAATAACAATTTTATTTTGTTAGTAACTTTTTGAGAAACCATATTGGTAATATTGGTAATACCGTAACCATATATTTCATCTGTCAAATGTATTTTAAGTTTGTTGTTCTCATTTGCTAAGTTTTTATTTATTATTATTTATTAGCATAAAGTGTTACAAAACGAAGATTACATGGTCTGTAAATAATTTTATTGTTATTTAATTTTTTTCAGAGAAACAACTACTAAATGTACGTGATTTTTTCTTAAATATACTTTCAAATATGTTACAGTAAAGTACGCTTATAACGAACAACTGGACACTAGTTGTGATAATCGAATATTTGCGATATACTGTTTTGTTGATACTAAAACAAGATATTCCTTTGAGTTTTAAGCTTTTTCAACATATTTTATTTATTTATTTATTCCGGAACTTCCAACACGAATTAAATAAAATATTTTCATTTATTATAACAAGAAGTAAAGGTATCTGTTTTTAGTTAGTTTAGTTTAGTACTCGATGAGATGACACTGATCGTACTTGTAAATTAATAAATTTCATATTCTCTTGTAGATACTACAATATAGTATTATGAAACGGTATATTTTTAACAAAGTAACAATTGTTTTTATTAAATAACAGGAACATTTTGTAAAACAATATTTATACAAATTCAGTATAACAATATAACCTAAAAATCATGTGATACACGCGTTGTCATACGTCAATTGTTTATGTTATTGTTTCTATCGTTAATCATATGTGCGTGTGTGTAAAATATTGGTAAGTTTTTATTTATAAAACCTAAATACGTAATCCATTAATATTCCAAACATTCTACTTGTTTTACGATTTCTAAACATATTTTTCCTACGACCACTGTTAAAAATAGTCTTTTTAACGGTTGCTTAGCAAGTTAAAAATAACAGTTTATAACACAGTGAATACTTTTAAATTGTAGTCATTGACAACGTGTTAAAAAGGAACTAAATCTAGTTACCTGTCAGCAGAAATGTCATTCTATAATGCTTAGTTTTTATTTACTAATACATAACTAGGGTCGTAGGAAAAATAGTGTATGATATTTGTGTTAAAAGTGATTTTATTTCGTTCGTGGGGTTTGTTAAACTCGGCTTCGTCTCGTTTCAAACTTCCCCACTCACTCATAAAATGTCACTTTTAACACTTATATCATAAATAACTATTTTAATGATAAACATTAATAAAATGCATTGAAAAGATGAAAATAAATATTTTACATTATATTGTTTTTATTTGTTTTGTATTACGTCGCTCTGTAAACAGTTACACCTGTTGCTCTCTCTCTCTCTCTCTCTCTTTTCGCCGGACATAAACAAGAAGGGGGTTACTATGGTAACCAACCAAGAATGCACCTCTAGCGACAAACATAATCTATTATAAAAATTACTGGTTTTAAAAATGAATTGTTTCCGTTATTTTTGTTTTAAATGTTTTCTTTTGCTCTTCTTAAATTATTGAAGTATTTTCTTCCACAGCAGCCTTCGATTTAGTTTTTCCATTCAATTTTAGTATAAATAACAAATTTTGTCAATTTTTCTGTTAATTATAAAAATAAATTATTACTGTTTTATATTGTTGTAAAGCTAAAAAAAATCTCTATTTAAAAGTATCATAGCTTAATATGACCTCCATATGAAAAATAAAAGTTGCTATCAGTAACTCGTAAATGGTTAGATATAAAAAAAATTTAGTACTTCTGCAAATTCACCCTACAAAAGTGCCTTAAGGAAGTTCAAACCAGAATCTCGTATTATTTCATATAACAAAGTTATAAGCAAAAAAAAGAAAATCGCTAAATTTACATTTTCCCCTATATCTAGTGACCTATGCATTTTTTCGCAAATAACAAAACACTATTAAAATAGCCTCCTAACGGGGCAACTCTTGTCTAATTTAAGCAATCTCGTAGCTCTTACGGTTCTCGAGATACCAATGTATTCGTACCTTAAATGGGACATTCTGTATAACTGATGCAACTGCGCTGTATTTCACTCTCGACACCTAGTGATATAAAGGAAAGTGGAACTGAGATGTATAGTAGGTATATTTGATATATATTGATCACATTCAACTTGTTATACAAATATTTACAGCTAGAAACCGTCCGGTTACATAGAACGAGAACAGACCAGACTTGTGTCACACACTTCTGTACAAACTATACATACACTGCCTATAGCGTATCTACATCATGAGCGGCGGGGATGTGTGGAATGTATGTGTCGGCAGGTCAGAGTAACTAGAAGATATCAGGACACATGTACCACTCCTGGCGCTCCTTGCACTCCCAGTAGTTGCCCTTGTAGACGTGCGCGATGGAGTCCGAGTCGGGCTCCCTGCGCTGCTCGAACCACAGCGGCTCGTACGGCGGGAACGGCTTGCCGCTGCGCGCCGCCTCCTCCGCCTCAGCTTCCCGGCGGCGTCGCGCCGCTCGCTGCTTCTCCTCCAGCCTGAGCTTCTCGGCGTTGGCCTCGTCCCAGCGGCCGTCCTCCATGAGGCGCTGGTCGGGGCGGCGGCGCGAGTCGGTGGGCGCCACGCCGGCCTCGGGCTCGTTGAGCTGCGCGGCCAGCAGCGTGAAGCCGTACGACTTGGCGCAGTCTGCGGGCGGCGCGCGCCGCTTCCACGCCGTGCTGTGCGCGCCCGTCTGGAACACCGCGGCGTCCTCGCACGGCGCGCTCGCGCCCTCCACCGGCGCGATGTCCACCTTCGTGTCCCACGTGCCCGTCACCACGTAGCGCACCGTCTTGCCCGCGTCCATCACGCAGCCTTTGACCCTGCGCTGCTGGTCCCTGGTGAAGTAGCTGTAGGGGATGTACTTGAGGTGGCACAGCATGCCCTGGGCGGGCCCGGCGCGGCCCTGGATCTCCATGTCGCCGTGGTGGTCCACCCACAGCTTGCCCACGATGATGTTGTGCACCGTGGTGGTGACCTTGCGCCACGAGTAGCGGCTGCCGCTGGCCGGGAACTCCACGTGCGCCGTGCCCATGGGGATGACCTGCAGGTACTTGCCGCGGAACTTGGACGTCATGGTGAACTCCTGCCAGCAGCGCCACAGGCGGCCTTCGCAGTACTGTGCCACCATGGGTGGGTGGTGTGACACCTAGAGCAAACACAACCACACCCAATGAATGAGTGTACCTGACGTCACGATCGCATTCCAAACTTTAAAAATTCATATCTCGCTTATTATAAGGAATTTTCACATCGGATTTTCAACAATCGTCATAACTTCCAATGAAGTTTCATAAAATAAAATAAAAAAAATGGTTTATGGGCCCATTGAAGTAAGAGAAATTAGTTAAAAAAAATATCGGTTACTGGTTTTTATTAACTGGTTTTTTTAACCGGTTACATGCCCTGAGTATATCTCGTATTACAGTCCTGCTATTGAAACAATGATGATGTTATCTGGTGTAGAATTGAATGGGGTAATTTCACATTTTCTGTTTTATTTTTTTCCTGAAAGTCTACCGTCTACAATAAATGTAAATAATATTTTCATGGCATTTGGGTACATTGTTTTGTAAATATAATTTTTTGAAAATAGACTTTGATTTCAAATCTCAACAGGACGCCATTTGCCAATACGTCACGAATCAAAATGATCATCAGCTCACTCTTGCGGACGAAATGTAAACTAAGGCAATTTGAAATAAAATAAGTATATAAATATGTTACACTGTGATGTAATTTCAATTATATTTCACGCTTACAAACCTGTAGTTCTACTAGGCAGTCCAGAACAAATGAAATTAGCAGAGGGCAGCTGTCAAAATATTATTTCAAATTTATTAAAAGTTTACTGGTAACACAATAAAATAATTTTATACATCTGTATTGATATTTCGCATTGTAGAGATATTGTTTAAATTATATTTTCACTCAAACTGTTTAAAGTTTGTCAAATATATCTAATAGTCAGGTCAGACTTCACTATTATATATATTTGACAAAGTTTTTGACAGTTTGAGTGAATATATAATTTAAACAATATCTTTACAATGCGAAATATCGATACACATGAATAGAATTATTTTATTCTATTACCAGTAAATTTTTAATAAACTTGAAATAATATTTTGACAGCTGCCCTCTGCCAATTTCATTTGTTCTGGACTGCCTAATAAAAAAAAACCTGCGTACTTTTTCTCTCACAACTATATAAATTTTAGGTTAGTTTACAGCACGAAGTATATTATACTTGGTGCTTTACACTGACGTTCAACTTGTAGCGCCTCGGTGTACGTGTACGTATTATATTTGGGCATACTGATGATATTAGTAAGTGTCGCAGATATACCTGTTCGCTGATGGCGCGCCAGCCGAGGTCGTCCATGCGGTCGCACTCGTACGTCTCGCCCAGCAGCGGGTTGAACGGCTTGCCCGTGCGGTTGGCCGTGGTGGAGTAGCTGGACACGGTGAAGGCGGCCACGTACGCCATCTGCTCCGCCGGGTCCGAGCACCTGCACACACACAGCCACACGCACCACCACACATCAGCTAAATACTCGCTTCTTGTTGTGTACATTCTACCGTTCAGTGACAGATAGGCAAGCTTATGAGAAAATTCACATTACTGTGTGTCTGCTTGCATTTGGGTTCATATCAGCCGATTCTCTCAAATATTACAAAAAAAATCAAACGTCAAATCATTAGTAATTAGTTATTTACATAACAAGCGTGGAAAGTGGTAAATAGCAAGCGAGTGTAGAGCGTTGCTCTGCACTTTCAAGCGAGTTATGTACACTATTTGTCAGACGACCACAAAATATTATAATAAAAACAGGGTTTATACAAAAGTGTCAATGTCAAACACAACTCACGAAAGCATTGACGTTTGGGTTTGAGGTTAAGTATCATTAGTTAACCGGAAACTGATTTGGAAGTCTAGTACAAATTATTTGAACAATTAGTAAAACTATCAGTACATTTTGACTCTTTATTTTTGTTATTAATTCACTACCAATTTTAAAATCGTAGTTTTAAGCAAATTTTCATTAATTCTGTTACATTTCATTATCAAAGTTCCATCTATTGATCACTAATCGTCATATCCGGTTATATAACACACTAGTGTGTTATTATAACACACGCCGTGTGCTATGTTACATTTTCTGGTGTTAATTACAGTGTAAATATGGCTATTTTCATATGTGGTTGTCTGAAAACAAATTAATTCTATTTTAAAATATACCAATGAATTATTGAAACAACCATTTTAATACATAGATGGCTCTGTCGAATGTGATTTCAAAACAGCGGTACACAAAAATATACAAGAGCGCCTATCTATATATTTTCAATCAACGATTCTATATTGCCGATCTGTATGTCAAAATAACGTTTTCTGAGATTTTCTTAACTTTATTTTCTTTCTTCCATTTGCAGAATACGTCACAATGATGATGATGACTTTGATTTGGAAGGTAATAAATTATTAAATGCTGAATTTGCTATTTCTAACAATTCCAGTAGAGTATTCGAAAGATCACTATTACTTTCCATAATTATGTTTCATATTAATTATTGTAAAAACCAAAACTGTCAGAATTACAAATTATTTAATAGGTATTTTATCCTCTGGTGCCATGGTTTCAGTAGTGAATAGAAAAGCGATACCTTAGTACATAGCTTGTGCCCGTTGGGAATGTAACGGCTTTTGCTCAGTACGTATACTATATCCTGTGTTACCTGGCGGCCATGTCGAGCACGTCGGCGTACTCGTAGTCCTCGGTGAGGCGCTGCAGCATGGACAGCGGCTCGGAGAAGTTGACGGGCATGGGGATCTTGCTGAGGTCCTTGCCGATGCAGTTCTTCATGATGCTCCACAGGTTGAGCGGGTAGTTGGGCTTGTCCGGCACCTTGACGCGGCGCTCGCGCGCTCTGCCCCCGGCGCTGGGCAGCGCGGGCTCCGTGGCCGCGCCCATCGTCGACCGCGACCTGCACAACAACAACAACGCTCAACTAATGCTCTAAATGGGTTCCACAACAAACAGTCTATCTCGGCTGAAATACGGAGTTAAGAGGATTCCCGGTGTCTATTGGTAATCAGGGTTGTTAAGAAAAAGCCACTATGGTTTAAACCAGTGGTTTTTATTAAAAATAATAGTAAAAAAATACACTTTTTGATTTGTGTGTTCTGCATTGTGTTACATTCATAAGTTATAAAGTTATACTTGTATTAATATTACTAATAATAGGTATAATAAATTTGCAGAGACAAACTATATATTCGGAATATTGAAAACTATTTATACATTTTTGTATTCAGATATTTTTATCTTTATGTTATTACAGAATGAAGTAATTGGCAATTGAGTTATCTTATTTTTATATTAGTGTTAGGGCCGGTTTTATATAAAAAAAATTAATATCCACTTAAATTTAGTTCAATAAATTCTTTTTTTTTTTTCATCAAATACACATCGTTTTAATTTATTAAATGATGATTTTATTATACATTCGTTTATCATTTGGACTAGATGATGAAAATTTGCTGTGCAAGTAGATTTAAGTGGGTATTAAATTTGTTTATAAAACCGGCCCTTAGTAAATTTTTGTCTCAAAATATTAACTAATACGTAGTTATTTAATTTTAAGTGATTTAAACCACTTTCAGCCGGTTTAAACTAGTTTCGTCCGGTTTAAACCAATTTAAACCACTGGTCTGGCTTTTATTACAACCCTGATTGGTATATGGTAAAATACATGCTAAGCATTTTTCTTTTTATTCAAAAATCAGAAAAGAAACTAATATGAAATAAATTCATTTGAATTCTTCAAATATAGATGCATCCGCCTATATCAAATATATTTTAAAATTTACAATAGAATCGCGAAAAAAAAAATTAAATATCAGACATAAATGTACTACTCTATTGTAATGTCTAACGGTTATCTAAAGTATTTTTTCGACAAATAAGAGACATAGACTTGTAGAATAAAGATCTATAAATCAGTATTTATAATCAAAAAAACTATTTGAATTAACCATTCTTCTTAAAACAGAAAAATTGTAACGTACAAATTTGTTGCATTTTTCTCCAGTTTTACTTATAAGGGTAATGTTCTCCCACTCAATTTTCCTATTGTACGGGTGGGTGGGACTTTTATTTGGTTAAATATTTAGACGTTAAAATTGATGATTATTACTTTTTGCTTCAAATGTAAATATTTTAGTAATTAATAATGGCTACTATGGATACTTGAAAGATACAAGAAAATGTCAAGGAGCAAAGTTAAACTAGACAAAGGGACTCATAAAATGGCCGTAGTAACAATTTTGTGTCACTTTCGGTTTTAGCGGAAATATGTCCAACTTTAATTCTAGCATAGGGAATCGGTATTTTTATATATTTTTTCGAAATGTACATAAAATTAGCTTTACAATGATACCAAAATATCATTGTTTTACTTCAACCATTTCAAAATGGCAACACTTTATTTTTAAAATATTTACTAATAAAAATTCATAAAAAAATACACCATAGCCAGCTATTTAAGATTTTGTTACCTGAAACCAAACAAATAATGTCAAAAAATAATAGTGGGGGTGGACTGCACCTCAAACATTTTAAATGGAAAAGGGTGTCAAACATGACACAGTTCAAAAAGCCTTTGAATTCTCTTTTCAACAGTTTTTTTATTTTTCAAATCCGATCATTAGTTCCTGAGAAATATCGTTTAAAACAAATTTTATCAGGTGTGTAAAACTGCAATCAAGTAGGCTTAAACAAATGACAGAAACTCAAGTATCAGTTTATGAGGTGTTCAAAATGACTACCTCCAACTTCCATACAATAATAAAGTCTTAAGTCTAGTACTTCTGAAATGAAATCAAGTATGTCAAAATTTTTGTTTATATTCATTTATTTTTCTTACTGTATAATCTGAAACAATCAAATCTAAAATTTTATTTAAATTTATTAAAAATAAAATTCTGTTCCTGGTTGAACTTTCAAAACTCGTCTGTAGCACTGATATTTAAAATATATTTGTGAATAAAGCATGGCAGATGAAAATATGAAGTCTGCGACAGCCATTTTCCTCATCTCTCAATTTAATTCAATTGGCGCGAAATATGAGAAATCTTTTTAAATTTCATTTGTTTTAGTTATTTTATTTGGAATAATTGTTTTAGGTACTTGTGTAATAGATAGAATGATGAATTTATCTTACTTTCATGATTACGAATTGTACCGCAGAATGATCCTTCTCAAATTTAATTACTAAAAAAATATTAAACTAAAAATCATATTATGCGATTTTTTTTTTGCATATTTTATTACCTAATTTTGGTAATTTTTTTATAGATGCCCTTTAGTATCTACAACTCAGATAGAAGGTATTGGGAGATATAATTAATTTTTCGAAATTATACCTGTGTTCCAACTTTGGCTGAGTGTGATGCCATCTGTGGCAAAATGCTCCAACTAATTAAACCTGCGTATGTCGGTAATATAGATGACTGTATTTAAAAATATTTGTTACTATTAACTTATTTACAGTATTTTACATTTAATTTTATGTGTAATAAGAAAGTAAATATTGTACAATGCAATGAAATTCCGCTATCCCAGTTGTGCCTCACAATTTTATCATGTTATAGAGAGAAAGTGTAATGTATTTGATCATAAGTTGGTAACAGCGGTTAGGGAATTTTCAGATGTCAAGTTGTTAAGTTAGTTATAAATTGTTCTGTTGTTAAAGTTATTATAAACTAAAATAATCCGTATTTTATTAAACGCGTATAACCCATACGTAACAGAAAGGATGTATTTATGTAATAAAAGAGGCTATGCGACTTGTAAACAATAAGTTACAATGTCAAAAAGTGAGCGGAGTATGACAGCTCGTTTGACAGTTAACTCTTTCGTAAGTTCTATCTAAGCAAAAAAAAAAACACTCTTTATTTTAAAGATGAAGAAATATTGAAGGAATTGTTGACGTTTGTGCATTTTATAATATTTTTTGCTTCATTGAAAGTATTTTTCTAAAACATATATGTAAATACCCCAAAAGTTATGAAGAATCAGTCATAAATTATCAATGTTCTTTTAACTGTACAGTTAGTAGTTCTGACATATTTTTTATTTATATGAGAATGAGGCTAGATTTCCATCCAATAAATATGAATTTATATTCTAAAAACAAAAAATCCAGAGAAAAGCCAAATTATTTTATTCTTAATTTTTTAAACATTATTACTATTTTCCTTGTCTGTGTTTTTACAAACTATTCTTAAACCGATTTTTTCATCATTTGATTTTAAAGTAATGTGTGTAAAATAAATATGTATATAATTATTATTATTTTCTTTCCATATTTTCCATGTTCTTTGTTTCTTAGTCACACTGCAACAATATTAATATCACATAAATAAAGACGATATAATTTTTTTTAATACAATTAAAATCTATAGTTTAGAATCGCTATGATTTTTTTACATGAAAGAAATTACACATAGAGATCAAAACATCAACCAGAACGATATGTCATTAGTTTTATAGGTTAGTTACGGATTGGAGGAAATCCTTTCAGGTTCTCATACCAGACCATCTCCAGGTACGAAAATATTAGTACGAGGCATCTGAATCCGGCCACCAAATGAAGATATTTAACTGTTGAGGAGTTACGAGTCAGGGAAAGTGAAGTAACACTTTTACACAATGTTTAGAGGTAAATACGTGAATACATTTATAACTGTGCATGTTGTAAGCGTTTATATTGTGGCAGACAGCTGTCCGAAGCTGGTGCGGACGGACAGACACGCCGAACACCTGGGGAACGTGTCCAGCGAGCCTCAAGGTCCGGACTTCAGTTCCGGGCTGATAAATCCACCAATTATTTTACATTCCATCGCTGTAGAAAATTGTACGTTAATATTTGTGAAACTGTTTGAAAATAAATGTTATATTTTGTGATTATCAAGACAAAAATGTGCCAAGTGTTGTAGCAACAGTGTATTGTAATTTATTTACTTTTAAGCAAAAAAGTGGTAGATTTGAAGGACAACGGAAGCGTATCTGGTTAGTATTTCTTTATGAAATAAAAGTTTTCTTTTTTGATGTTTATATCGCAAAAGCAGCATGATTCATGTAAAAAATAATAATAATAATATTAAAACTGTTGGGAAAGGCATTTGCGAACCCCTGGTTTAATTTTAATAAAAATAGTAACACAGAGTAAGAAAACACTGAGAATCACGAATTTCATAGTCACGACTCTGTATCTTTAACCGTGTAGGAGATACAGCGTTCCAAAATTTACAATTGTTTTTTTGGGTAATTTGCGAACCCCTGGTTTAATTTTAATAAAAATAGTAACACAAAGTAAGAAAACACAAAGTTTTGTGTGTGAGTGTGGTAAATACAATGCTTTTTCTGAAAAATACTCAAGTAAACTACATCTTGTAGCCACCCCTAAATTTTAGTATTTCTTTTATAGATGCCCCTTAGTATCCACAATTCAGATACAAAGTTTTAATTTTTTCCCTAAGTTGGTGTGGAAAATAGAATGTTTTTTCTGAAAAATCTTCAAGTAAACTACATCTTGTAGCCACCCCTAAATTTTGGTAATTTTTTTATAGATGCCCCTTAATATCTTCAACTCAGATTCAAGGCGTCATTTTTTTTCTTTCATTGGTTTTGGGAGATATAATTAATTTTCCGAAATAGAAATTTTGGAAAACAGCTAAGTTCGCGCCATCTGTGGCAAACTGATGACTT
Organism: Stenolophus ochropezus; assembly: GCA_035578165.1. Taxonomy (NCBI): domain Eukaryota; kingdom Metazoa; phylum Arthropoda; class Insecta; order Coleoptera; family Carabidae; genus Stenolophus; species Stenolophus ochropezus. The sequence goes on along the minus strand of JAQOWZ010000032.1, from coordinate 10,347 downwards.
CATCTATGTGTTACTGTATATAAAAATATATTTATTATTTTTAACGAATGTAGAGTATTTTCGAATTTAAGACATACTTCTGCATTTAATTTTATGTATTCTGTGCAAATAGGAATAATTGTAATGCATAATAAGTAAACATTGAAATTCTTTTATAGGTTATTGGAGGAACAGACAACTGGCTATCCAACAAGAGAAAATCCTTTCTGGTTCTCATACCAGACCATTCCAGTGGCGGAAATTTAAATAAAAGTCAAAATGCTATAACTTTAAACCCTAAAATGGGGGTGGACTGCACCTTAAAAATTTTAAATGGAAAAGGGTGTCAAACATGACACAGTTCGAAAGACCTTTCAATTCTCTTTTCAACAATTTTTATATTTTTCAAATCCGATCATTAGTTCTAGAGAAATATCGTTTAAAACAAATTTTATCAGGTGTTCAAAATTGCAATCAAGTAGGCTTAAACAAATGACAGAAACTAAATAAACAATTCTTTCGACAAGTTGTTTGTAATAAACAAGTAATTTGTAAGTTAGATTTCTTTTTGTGTGGTTATTTGAAGTCTAAAGTTTATGCCACGCTACCCGAATTTTTAGAAGATTTACGGTCCTTGAAATAGCAATTTTCTTGTTGCAATGTCTTCTTTTAGCAAAAAAAAAACATAAAATTAGGACGTGGAAGTAAATATTCATATGATTTTTTACAAAATTAATAAAATTTGTTACTCAAATGTCATTTGAGTGAATATAAAATACAAAATTTCTTATACCTTGTAAAATATTAAAGATCTGAATCTGAATCGTCGAGGGTAACAACATTATATAAACAAACCACTAATTATTCTTAATATAAGTGATTGTTTTTTAATAAACATATGTTCAACAATGAAGGTTATATCTAGTAACTTTGTATTGCCAACTGTGTGTTTTACAATAATCCTGTGAAAATGAATAAACTTTAGATAATTATTTATACTATATGTTTTGCAATATATAAATAATAACTGTCTTAAATAAGTAGCAAATAATAATAATAATTAATTTAGATAGTAGACATTTTTGCTGCTATCCACGCCAGTAAAACAGTTTTCCCGCGCTTTCAATGCGTAATTTCTTGCTTTTATTAAGTATAACAAAATCTATTGTTATTAACTAATTACGAGGATGTATAATGGCATAACAATAAACTATGTATTGTTGTAGGTACTTTGTGTAAATGTGAGTATATTTAATGGTATAATAAGTGAATAAATAGTGTCTTGTATTTTTAGGTTAAATGTAAACCACGTTTTTGTTGTAAATTGTTTAAACAAAGCAGGAAAATACCCAGGAAAGATATGCAACAGGATAATCAGCCCTATTTTTTAACGAAGTGTTTATCGATAACAACTAATTTTCAGTTGCTATTTTCAAGGTCAGTTTTAAGAAAATATTTCCTATTTTCTAACTTAAAACAGTTGTTAAGTTATAACGACAGTTGCTATATAATTAGTTGTTTTCATAAACACTGCATTTTCTACAGGTAACATAAATTATAATCGAGATTATATTATAAGTATGTATCTCTATAGATATTTTTTTCAGTAATCCGTTTTATATTCGTATATTTCGATTTAGAAATTTTTTTAGAATTAGAGTGGCTATTTCCTAGTTGAATAACCACGTTGTTAAAAACAAACTTAGAAAATACCGAAATGATCGCAGTTGTTATGTGGGTTGCTAAAAATTGTAGTTATTTATTAGTTGTTATATAGCAACCACTATAACAACTTTTTTTAGAAAATAGGGCTGAATATGTATTTGGAGACAACAATTAAAGTGTTTATAACAATTACAGATGTGTATATGGAAGATTATTTAGCAATAAATGGACACAAAATGAAAGAGATTAATAAATATGCTTATTACATGTACACATGCAGGACAATGATTTCATGACAAGTGTAGATTGTTTATAACAATGAAAGATGTGTGTCTAGAAGATAGATTAGCAATAAATAGACATGTTAATAATGTTATCCATGTTACAGATAGCATTCTGAAGTTGGTGATACATTCGGAAGGTTATACAAGCACGTGGAGAACAGTTAATAAAATTGATTATTATTTGATAAATATGTATAAACATGCAATAGGTGTACTATATTATTATAAATAAAGACTTAAACAATACATGCAACAAATATTATGTGTTTGTGTTCTTTTTTATTGAACCTTGAAAATCCTTTATTAAAATATAAACAAATATCTGTAAACAATACATTAAACAAATGTTTAAAGTAGATTAATGTATTTACACGAAATTTATTAATAAAAAAACACACATAACCTGTACGTCGTTTTTGCTAATTTTCTCTCTTTTTAAAATATTTCCTTTATTAATGTCTATTTATTTATTATTATTTATGATCTAGAAATAGGGATTAAGCATTTTCAACGTGATTGTTAATGCTAAAAAGAATTTTTTGTTATTAAAACTTCTACATACATGTCAAGTAGCATTAATATTTATCTAATGGACTTTTTTTGTTACTTTAGCAACTAAATTTATCAATTTTTTTTTTTATATTACAGCTCATTAAATATTCATATTTGTAAATAATACATATATTTAAAACTTATTTGTTGCTAACTAATTAGAATTACGAGATATTAATATATTTTTTAATTATCAGCGCCATCTTACGACCAATAATTGAACTACTGAAATAAATAAGAATTAGTATATTTTAGATGTAAATATTGTTGTTATTAATTAAAAGAATTGGACAACCTTAGAAACAAATAAGCCCTGCCCCTTAGACAAACTTCAAGTCATAGACTGTAATAAGTAAGACAAAGACAAATAATACATAAAATGTTCCAAGTGACGTCACTCCTATATGGGCTGGCGGCGACTATACTTACCTAAATTGGGAGGAGGCACAAACCTGAGTTAGAATAAGTTATGCCTTTGGCCGAATATGGCTTTATTTGATAGAGTTTGATAGAATTTGAGGAAGAAACTAAATTAGGTAAGGTTTTTGGCCGGATGTGGTCGGATTTGACAGATTTTGACAGCTTTTGAGGGGAGGTGCTAACCTAAATTAAGGGGGGACTCTAACCTAAATTTAGGGGAGGCACTAACCCAAGTTAGGTTACGTTAGGTTAGGTTAGGTTAGGTAAGGTTAGGTTAGGTTAGGTTAGGTTAGGTTAGGTTAGGTTAGGGGAGGTTAGGTAAGGTTAGGTTAGGTTAGGTTAGGGGAGGTTAGGTTAGGTTAGGTTAGGTTAGGGGAGGTTAGGTTAGGTTAGGTTAGGTCAGGTCAGGTCAGGTCAGGTTAGGTTACATCCCAAAGTTATAAATATCTTTATTATGTAGTCAGTATCATTTATTTGTATCATAATATAACACACGAATATGTAGAACACACATATATACATACACACATACATACATACATACATACATACATATATATTAAAAATAAAATAATGCTTCTCAAGTTACAGCAGACAGGAACAGAGATATATTTACATATATTTATTATTTATTACAGTACACAACACACACATATAAACCCACGAATTTTTTCGCTTTTTTTTTTTTTTTTTTTTTTTTTTTTTTTTAAGTCCACAAAAATATACTGTTAATCATTTCATATCATACTTTTACTATGAATAAACATTATATAATAATGGAAAATTATTTCTCTTATTGCATTCTCTTACCTTTCAAGTGTGTTATGTAACAGTATTTTTAAACAAATAAACAAATGTCTTAATAAATAACAATTTTATTTTGTTAGTAACTTTTTGAGAAACCATATTGGTAATATTGGTAATACCGTAACCATATATTTCATCTGTCAAATGTATTTTAAGTTTGTTGTTCTCATTTGCTAAGTTTTTATTTATTATTATTTATTAGCATAAAGTGTTACAAAACGAAGATTACATGGTCTGTAAATAATTTTATTGTTATTTAATTTTTTTCAGAGAAACAACTACTAAATGTACGTGATTTTTTCTTAAATATACTTTCAAATATGTTACAGTAAAGTACGCTTATAACGAACAACTGGACACTAGTTGTGATAATCGAATATTTGCGATATACTGTTTTGTTGATACTAAAACAAGATATTCCTTTGAGTTTTAAGCTTTTTCAACATATTTTATTTATTTATTTATTCCGGAACTTCCAACACGAATTAAATAAAATATTTTCATTTATTATAACAAGAAGTAAAGGTATCTGTTTTTAGTTAGTTTAGTTTAGTACTCGATGAGATGACACTGATCGTACTTGTAAATTAATAAATTTCATATTCTCTTGTAGATACTACAATATAGTATTATGAAACGGTATATTTTTAACAAAGTAACAATTGTTTTTATTAAATAACAGGAACATTTTGTAAAACAATATTTATACAAATTCAGTATAACAATATAACCTAAAAATCATGTGATACACGCGTTGTCATACGTCAATTGTTTATGTTATTGTTTCTATCGTTAATCATATGTGCGTGTGTGTAAAATATTGGTAAGTTTTTATTTATAAAACCTAAATACGTAATCCATTAATATTCCAAACATTCTACTTGTTTTACGATTTCTAAACATATTTTTCCTACGACCACTGTTAAAAATAGTCTTTTTAACGGTTGCTTAGCAAGTTAAAAATAACAGTTTATAACACAGTGAATACTTTTAAATTGTAGTCATTGACAACGTGTTAAAAAGGAACTAAATCTAGTTACCTGTCAGCAGAAATGTCATTCTATAATGCTTAGTTTTTATTTACTAATACATAACTAGGGTCGTAGGAAAAATAGTGTATGATATTTGTGTTAAAAGTGATTTTATTTCGTTCGTGGGGTTTGTTAAACTCGGCTTCGTCTCGTTTCAAACTTCCCCACTCACTCATAAAATGTCACTTTTAACACTTATATCATAAATAACTATTTTAATGATAAACATTAATAAAATGCATTGAAAAGATGAAAATAAATATTTTACATTATATTGTTTTTATTTGTTTTGTATTACGTCGCTCTGTAAACAGTTACACCTGTTGCTCTCTCTCTCTCTCTCTCTCTTTTCGCCGGACATAAACAAGAAGGGGGTTACTATGGTAACCAACCAAGAATGCACCTCTAGCGACAAACATAATCTATTATAAAAATTACTGGTTTTAAAAATGAATTGTTTCCGTTATTTTTGTTTTAAATGTTTTCTTTTGCTCTTCTTAAATTATTGAAGTATTTTCTTCCACAGCAGCCTTCGATTTAGTTTTTCCATTCAATTTTAGTATAAATAACAAATTTTGTCAATTTTTCTGTTAATTATAAAAATAAATTATTACTGTTTTATATTGTTGTAAAGCTAAAAAAAATCTCTATTTAAAAGTATCATAGCTTAATATGACCTCCATATGAAAAATAAAAGTTGCTATCAGTAACTCGTAAATGGTTAGATATAAAAAAAATTTAGTACTTCTGCAAATTCACCCTACAAAAGTGCCTTAAGGAAGTTCAAACCAGAATCTCGTATTATTTCATATAACAAAGTTATAAGCAAAAAAAAGAAAATCGCTAAATTTACATTTTCCCCTATATCTAGTGACCTATGCATTTTTTCGCAAATAACAAAACACTATTAAAATAGCCTCCTAACGGGGCAACTCTTGTCTAATTTAAGCAATCTCGTAGCTCTTACGGTTCTCGAGATACCAATGTATTCGTACCTTAAATGGGACATTCTGTATAACTGATGCAACTGCGCTGTATTTCACTCTCGACACCTAGTGATATAAAGGAAAGTGGAACTGAGATGTATAGTAGGTATATTTGATATATATTGATCACATTCAACTTGTTATACAAATATTTACAGCTAGAAACCGTCCGGTTACATAGAACGAGAACAGACCAGACTTGTGTCACACACTTCTGTACAAACTATACATACACTGCCTATAGCGTATCTACATCATGAGCGGCGGGGATGTGTGGAATGTATGTGTCGGCAGGTCAGAGTAACTAGAAGATATCAGGACACATGTACCACTCCTGGCGCTCCTTGCACTCCCAGTAGTTGCCCTTGTAGACGTGCGCGATGGAGTCCGAGTCGGGCTCCCTGCGCTGCTCGAACCACAGCGGCTCGTACGGCGGGAACGGCTTGCCGCTGCGCGCCGCCTCCTCCGCCTCAGCTTCCCGGCGGCGTCGCGCCGCTCGCTGCTTCTCCTCCAGCCTGAGCTTCTCGGCGTTGGCCTCGTCCCAGCGGCCGTCCTCCATGAGGCGCTGGTCGGGGCGGCGGCGCGAGTCGGTGGGCGCCACGCCGGCCTCGGGCTCGTTGAGCTGCGCGGCCAGCAGCGTGAAGCCGTACGACTTGGCGCAGTCTGCGGGCGGCGCGCGCCGCTTCCACGCCGTGCTGTGCGCGCCCGTCTGGAACACCGCGGCGTCCTCGCACGGCGCGCTCGCGCCCTCCACCGGCGCGATGTCCACCTTCGTGTCCCACGTGCCCGTCACCACGTAGCGCACCGTCTTGCCCGCGTCCATCACGCAGCCTTTGACCCTGCGCTGCTGGTCCCTGGTGAAGTAGCTGTAGGGGATGTACTTGAGGTGGCACAGCATGCCCTGGGCGGGCCCGGCGCGGCCCTGGATCTCCATGTCGCCGTGGTGGTCCACCCACAGCTTGCCCACGATGATGTTGTGCACCGTGGTGGTGACCTTGCGCCACGAGTAGCGGCTGCCGCTGGCCGGGAACTCCACGTGCGCCGTGCCCATGGGGATGACCTGCAGGTACTTGCCGCGGAACTTGGACGTCATGGTGAACTCCTGCCAGCAGCGCCACAGGCGGCCTTCGCAGTACTGTGCCACCATGGGTGGGTGGTGTGACACCTAGAGCAAACACAACCACACCCAATGAATGAGTGTACCTGACGTCACGATCGCATTCCAAACTTTAAAAATTCATATCTCGCTTATTATAAGGAATTTTCACATCGGATTTTCAACAATCGTCATAACTTCCAATGAAGTTTCATAAAATAAAATAAAAAAAATGGTTTATGGGCCCATTGAAGTAAGAGAAATTAGTTAAAAAAAATATCGGTTACTGGTTTTTATTAACTGGTTTTTTTAACCGGTTACATGCCCTGAGTATATCTCGTATTACAGTCCTGCTATTGAAACAATGATGATGTTATCTGGTGTAGAATTGAATGGGGTAATTTCACATTTTCTGTTTTATTTTTTTCCTGAAAGTCTACCGTCTACAATAAATGTAAATAATATTTTCATGGCATTTGGGTACATTGTTTTGTAAATATAATTTTTTGAAAATAGACTTTGATTTCAAATCTCAACAGGACGCCATTTGCCAATACGTCACGAATCAAAATGATCATCAGCTCACTCTTGCGGACGAAATGTAAACTAAGGCAATTTGAAATAAAATAAGTATATAAATATGTTACACTGTGATGTAATTTCAATTATATTTCACGCTTACAAACCTGTAGTTCTACTAGGCAGTCCAGAACAAATGAAATTAGCAGAGGGCAGCTGTCAAAATATTATTTCAAATTTATTAAAAGTTTACTGGTAACACAATAAAATAATTTTATACATCTGTATTGATATTTCGCATTGTAGAGATATTGTTTAAATTATATTTTCACTCAAACTGTTTAAAGTTTGTCAAATATATCTAATAGTCAGGTCAGACTTCACTATTATATATATTTGACAAAGTTTTTGACAGTTTGAGTGAATATATAATTTAAACAATATCTTTACAATGCGAAATATCGATACACATGAATAGAATTATTTTATTCTATTACCAGTAAATTTTTAATAAACTTGAAATAATATTTTGACAGCTGCCCTCTGCCAATTTCATTTGTTCTGGACTGCCTAATAAAAAAAAACCTGCGTACTTTTTCTCTCACAACTATATAAATTTTAGGTTAGTTTACAGCACGAAGTATATTATACTTGGTGCTTTACACTGACGTTCAACTTGTAGCGCCTCGGTGTACGTGTACGTATTATATTTGGGCATACTGATGATATTAGTAAGTGTCGCAGATATACCTGTTCGCTGATGGCGCGCCAGCCGAGGTCGTCCATGCGGTCGCACTCGTACGTCTCGCCCAGCAGCGGGTTGAACGGCTTGCCCGTGCGGTTGGCCGTGGTGGAGTAGCTGGACACGGTGAAGGCGGCCACGTACGCCATCTGCTCCGCCGGGTCCGAGCACCTGCACACACACAGCCACACGCACCACCACACATCAGCTAAATACTCGCTTCTTGTTGTGTACATTCTACCGTTCAGTGACAGATAGGCAAGCTTATGAGAAAATTCACATTACTGTGTGTCTGCTTGCATTTGGGTTCATATCAGCCGATTCTCTCAAATATTACAAAAAAAATCAAACGTCAAATCATTAGTAATTAGTTATTTACATAACAAGCGTGGAAAGTGGTAAATAGCAAGCGAGTGTAGAGCGTTGCTCTGCACTTTCAAGCGAGTTATGTACACTATTTGTCAGACGACCACAAAATATTATAATAAAAACAGGGTTTATACAAAAGTGTCAATGTCAAACACAACTCACGAAAGCATTGACGTTTGGGTTTGAGGTTAAGTATCATTAGTTAACCGGAAACTGATTTGGAAGTCTAGTACAAATTATTTGAACAATTAGTAAAACTATCAGTACATTTTGACTCTTTATTTTTGTTATTAATTCACTACCAATTTTAAAATCGTAGTTTTAAGCAAATTTTCATTAATTCTGTTACATTTCATTATCAAAGTTCCATCTATTGATCACTAATCGTCATATCCGGTTATATAACACACTAGTGTGTTATTATAACACACGCCGTGTGCTATGTTACATTTTCTGGTGTTAATTACAGTGTAAATATGGCTATTTTCATATGTGGTTGTCTGAAAACAAATTAATTCTATTTTAAAATATACCAATGAATTATTGAAACAACCATTTTAATACATAGATGGCTCTGTCGAATGTGATTTCAAAACAGCGGTACACAAAAATATACAAGAGCGCCTATCTATATATTTTCAATCAACGATTCTATATTGCCGATCTGTATGTCAAAATAACGTTTTCTGAGATTTTCTTAACTTTATTTTCTTTCTTCCATTTGCAGAATACGTCACAATGATGATGATGACTTTGATTTGGAAGGTAATAAATTATTAAATGCTGAATTTGCTATTTCTAACAATTCCAGTAGAGTATTCGAAAGATCACTATTACTTTCCATAATTATGTTTCATATTAATTATTGTAAAAACCAAAACTGTCAGAATTACAAATTATTTAATAGGTATTTTATCCTCTGGTGCCATGGTTTCAGTAGTGAATAGAAAAGCGATACCTTAGTACATAGCTTGTGCCCGTTGGGAATGTAACGGCTTTTGCTCAGTACGTATACTATATCCTGTGTTACCTGGCGGCCATGTCGAGCACGTCGGCGTACTCGTAGTCCTCGGTGAGGCGCTGCAGCATGGACAGCGGCTCGGAGAAGTTGACGGGCATGGGGATCTTGCTGAGGTCCTTGCCGATGCAGTTCTTCATGATGCTCCACAGGTTGAGCGGGTAGTTGGGCTTGTCCGGCACCTTGACGCGGCGCTCGCGCGCTCTGCCCCCGGCGCTGGGCAGCGCGGGCTCCGTGGCCGCGCCCATCGTCGACCGCGACCTGCACAACAACAACAACGCTCAACTAATGCTCTAAATGGGTTCCACAACAAACAGTCTATCTCGGCTGAAATACGGAGTTAAGAGGATTCCCGGTGTCTATTGGTAATCAGGGTTGTTAAGAAAAAGCCACTATGGTTTAAACCAGTGGTTTTTATTAAAAATAATAGTAAAAAAATACACTTTTTGATTTGTGTGTTCTGCATTGTGTTACATTCATAAGTTATAAAGTTATACTTGTATTAATATTACTAATAATAGGTATAATAAATTTGCAGAGACAAACTATATATTCGGAATATTGAAAACTATTTATACATTTTTGTATTCAGATATTTTTATCTTTATGTTATTACAGAATGAAGTAATTGGCAATTGAGTTATCTTATTTTTATATTAGTGTTAGGGCCGGTTTTATATAAAAAAAATTAATATCCACTTAAATTTAGTTCAATAAATTCTTTTTTTTTTTTCATCAAATACACATCGTTTTAATTTATTAAATGATGATTTTATTATACATTCGTTTATCATTTGGACTAGATGATGAAAATTTGCTGTGCAAGTAGATTTAAGTGGGTATTAAATTTGTTTATAAAACCGGCCCTTAGTAAATTTT
>JAQOWZ010000318.1:0-61484 GCA_035578165.1 Stenolophus ochropezus | reverse complement strand
AACGCGCTATCTCAGAGTTTCCGCGCCCGAGTTTTATGATTTTTCATCATATTTTATCTAAAAGAAAACATTGTAACAAGAAAATTGCTATTTCAGTGTATTAGGTATTCTAGAATCCAGCCCATGTAGCTTACAAATATACAACGTATTCATCAAAAATAGGTAAAATCTGACTTTTTTTTGTAAAAAATCATATAAATATTTACTTCTGCGCCCGAATTTTATAATTTTTTCATCATATTTTATCCATAGTATAGGTCCAAAAGCATGTTTATGAATGTTTTAACAAAAATATCCATTTCAAGAATAGGTGAAATCTGACTTTATTGTTGTAAAAAATCATATAAATATTTGCTTCCGCGCGCCCGAATTTTATAATTTTTCATCATATTTTATCCGCAGTATAGGGTCCAAAAGCATGGTAATGAATGTTTTAACAAAAATATCCATTTCAAGAATAGGTAAAATCTGACTTTATTTTTGTAAAAAATCATATAAATATTTCCTTCCGCGACCGAATTTTATGATTTTTTCATCATATTTTAGGTAAAAGAAAATATTGGCAACAAGAAAATTGCTATTTCAAGTGTGGTAGGTATTCTAGAATCCAGCCAATGAAGCTTACAATTATACAACGTATTCATCAAAAATAGGTAAAATCTGACTTTATTTTTGTAAAAAAATTATATAAATATTTGCTTCAGCGCCCGAATTTTATAATTTTTTATCATATTTTATCCACAGTATATGTCCAAAAGCATGTTTATGAACGTTTTTAACAAAAATATCCATTTTAAAAATATGTAAAATCTGACTTTATTTTTGTAAAAAATCATATAAATATTTGCTTCCGTGCCCGAATTTTATGATATTTCATCATATTTTAGCTAAAAGAAAACATTGCAAGAAGAAAATTGCTTTTTCAAGTGTTTTAAGTATTCTAGAATCCAGCCCATGTAGCTTACAATATACAACGTATTCATGAAAAATAGGTAAAATCTGACTTTTTTTTTGTAAAAAATTATATAAATATTTGTTTGCGCGCCCCAAATTTTATAATTTTTTCATCATATTTTATCCGCAGTATAGGTCCAAAAGCATGTTTATGAATGTTTTAACAAAAATATCCATTTCAAGAATAGGTAAAAACTGACTTTATTTTTGTAAAAAATCATATAAATATTTGCTTCCGCGCCCGAATTTTATGATTTTTCATCATATTTTAGCTAAAAAGAAAACACAGCAACAAGAAAATTGCTTATTTCAAGTGTGTTAGGTATTCTAGAATCCAGCCCATGTAGCTTACAATATACAACGTATTCATCAAAAATAGGTAAAATCTGACTTTTTTTTTGTAAAAAATTATATAAATATTTGCTTCTGCGCCCGAATTTTAGAATTTTTCATCATATTTTATCCACAGTATAGGTCCAAAAGCATGTTTATGAATGTTTTAACAAAAATATACATTTCAAGAATAGGTAAAATCTGCCTATATTTTTGTAAAAAATCATATAAATATTTGTTTCCGCGCCCGAATTTTAAGATTTTTTATCATAATTTAGGTAAAAGAAAACATTGCAACAAGAAAATTGCTATTTCAAGTGTGGTAGGTGTTCTAGAATCCAGCCAATGAAGCTTACAATATACAACGTATTCATCAAAAATAGGTAAAATCTGATTTTATTTTTGTAAAAAATTATATAATTATTTGCTTCCGCGCTCGAATTTTATAATTTTTTCATCATATTTTATCCAGAGTATAGGTCCAAAAGAATGTTTATGAACGTTTTAACAAAAATATCAATTTCAAAATTATGTAAAATCTTACATTATTTTTATAAAAAATCATATAAATATTTGCTTCCGCGCCCGAATTTTATGATTTTTCAACACATTTTAGCTAAAAGAAAACATTGCCAACAAGAAAATTGCTATTTCGAGTGTGTTAGGTATTCTAGAATCCAGCTCATGTACCTTACAATATACAACGTATTCATCTAAAAATAGGTAAAATTTGACTTTTTTTTTGAAAAAATCATATAAATATTTGTTTGCGCGCCCAAATTTTATAACTTTTCATCATATTTTATCCGCAGTATAGGTCCAAAAGCATGTTTATGAATGTTTTAACAAAAATATCCATTTCAAGAATAGGAAAAATCTGACTTTATTTTTGTAAAAAATCATATAAATATTTGCTTCCGCGCCCGAATTTTATGATTTTTCATCATATTTTAGTTAAAAGAAAACATTGCAACAAGAAAATTGATATCAAGTGTGTTAGGGTATTCTAGAATCCAGCCCATGTAGCTTACAATATACAACGTATTCATCAAAAATAGGTAAAATCTGACTTTTTTTTTGTAAAAAAATCATATAAATATTTGCTTCCGCGCCCGAATTTTATAATTTTTCATCATATTTTATCCACAGTATAGGTACAAAAGCATGTTTATGAATGTATTAACAAAAATATCCATTTCAAGAATATGTAAAATTTTACTTTATTATTGTAAAAAATCATATAGATATTTGCTTTCGCGCCCGAATTTAATGATATTTCATTATAATTTAGGTAAAAGAGAACATTGCAACAAGAAAATTGCTATTTCAAGTGTGGTAGGTATTCTAGAATCCAGCCAATGAAGCTTACAATATACAACGTTCTCATCAAAAATAGGTAAAATCTTACTTAATTTTTTTAAAAAATTATATAATTATTTGTTTCCGCGCTCGAATTTTATAATTTTTCATCATACGTTATCCATAGTATAGCGTCCAAAAGCATGTTTATGAACGTTTTAACAAAAATATCTATTTCAAAAATATGTAAAATCTGACCTTATTTTTATAAAAAATCATATAAATATTTGCTTCCGCGCCCGAATTTTATGATTTTTCATCATATTTTAGCTAAAAGAAAACATTTGCAACAAGAAAATTGCTATTTCAAGTGTGTTAGCTATTCTAGAATCCAGCCCATGTAGCTTACAATATACAACGTATTTATCAAAAATAGGTAAAATCTGACTTTTTTTTTGTAAAAAATCATATAAATATTTGCTTCCGCGCCCGAATTTTATAATTTTTCATCATATTTTATCCACAGTATAGGTCCAAAAGCATGTTTATGAATCTATTAACAAAAATATCCATTTCATGAATATGTAAAATCTGACTTTATTTTTGTAAAAGATCATATAAATATTTGCTTCCGCGCCCGAATTTTTTGATTTTTTATCATAATTTAGGTAAAAGAAAACATTGCAACAAAAAAATTGCTATTTCAAGTGTGGTAGGTATTCTAGAATCCAGCCAATAAAGCTTACAATTTACAACGTATTCATCAAAAATATGTAAAATCTGACATTATTTTTGTAAAATATTATATAAATATTTGCTTCCGCGCTCGAATTTTATAATTCTTTATCATATATTATCCATAGTATAGGTCCAAAAGAATGTTTATGAACGTTTTAACAAAAATATCTATTTCAAAAATATGTAAAATCTGCCTTTATTTTTGTAAAAAATCATATAAATATTTGCTTCCGCGCCCCGAATTTTGTGATTTTTCATCATATTTTAGCTAAAAGAAAACATTGCAACAAGAAACTTGCTATTTCCAGTGTGGTAGGTATTCTAGAATCCAACCAATGAAGCTTACAATATACGACGTATTCATCAAAAATAGGTAAAATCTGACATTATTTTTGTAAAATATATATATAAATATTTGCTTCCGCGCTCGAGTATTATAATTTTTTTATCATATTTTATTCACAGTATAAGTACAAAAAGCATGTTTATGAATGTATTAACAAAAATATCCATTTTAAGAATATGTAAAATCTGACTTTATTTTTGTAAAAAATCATATAAATATTTGCTTCCGCGCCCGAATTTTATGATTTTTCATCATAATTTAGGTAAAAGAAAAACATTGCAACAACAAAATTGCTATTTCAAGTGTGGTAGGTATTCTAGAATCCAGCCAATAAAGCTTACAATTTACAACGTATTCATCAAAAATAGGTAAAATCTGACTTTATTTTTTAAAAAATGATATAAAATATTTGCTTCCGCGCTCGAGTATTATAATTTTTTTTCATATTTTATTCACAGTATAAGTCCAAAAGCATGTTTATGAATGTATTAACAAAAATATCCATTTCAAGAATATGTCAAATCTGACTTTATTTTTGTAAAAAATCATATAAATATTTGCTTCCGCGCCCGAATTTTATGATTTTTCATCATAATTTTAGGTAAAAGAAAACATTGAAACAAGAAAATTGCTATTTCAAGTGTGTTAGGTATTCTAGAATCCAGCCCATGTAACTTACAATATACAACGTATTCATCATAAATAGTTAAAATCTGAATTTTTTTTTGTAAAAATCATATAAATATTTGTTTGCGCGCCCGAATTTTATAATTTTTCATCATATTTTATCCGCAGTATAGGTCCAAAAGCATGGTAATGAATGTTTTAACAAAAATATCCATTTCAAGAATAGGTAAAAATCTGACTTTATTTTTGTAAAAAATCATATAAATATTTCCTTCCGCGACCGAATTTTATGATTTTTCATCATATTTTAGGTAAAAGAAAATATTGCAACAAGAAAATTGCTATTTCAAGTGTGGTAGGTATTCTAGAATCCAGCCAATGAAGCTTACAATATACAACGTATTCATCAAAAATAGGTAAAATCTGACTTTATTTTTGTAAAAAATTATATAAATATTTGCTTCAGTGCCCGAATTTTATAATTTTTTATCATATTTTATCCATAGTATATGTCCAAAAGCATGTTTATGAACGTTTTAACAAAAATATCCATTTTAAAAATATGTAAAATCTGACTAATTTTTTGTAAAAAATCATATAAATATTTGCTTCCGTGCCCGAATTTTATGATATTTCATCATATTTTAGCTAAAAAGAAAACATTGCAAGAAGGAAATTGCTTTTTCAAGTGTTTTAAGTATTCTAGAATCCAGCCCATGTAGCTTACAATATACAACGTATTCATGAAAAATAGGTAAAATCTGACTTTTTTTTTGTAAAAAATTATATAAATATTTGTTTGCGCGCCCAAATTTTTATAATTTTTTATCATATTTTATCCGCAGTATAGGTCCAAAAGCATGTTTATGAATGTTTTAACAAAAATATCCATTTCAAGAATAGGTAAAAACTGACTTTATTTTTGTAAAAAATCATATAAATATTTGCTTCCGCGCCCGAATTTTATAATTTTTTCATCATATTTTATCCACAGTATAGGTCCAAAAGCATGTTTATGAATGTATTAACAAAAATATCCATTTCAAGAATATGTAAAATCTGACTTTATTTTTGTAAAAAATGATATAAATATTTGCTTCCGCGCTCGAGTATTATAATTTTTTTTCATATTTTATTCACAGTATAAGTCCAAAAGCATGTTTTATGAATGTATTAACAAAAATATCCATTTCAAGAATATGTCAAATCTGACTTTATTTTTGTAAAAAATCATATAAATATTTGCTTCCGCGCGCCCGAATTTTATGATTTTTCATCATAATTTAGGTAAAAGAAAACATTGAAACAAGAAAATTGCTATTTCAAGTGTGTTAGGTATTCTAGAATCCAGCCCATGTAACTTACAATATACAACGTATTCATCATAAATAGTTAAAATCTGAATTTTTTTTTGTAAAAATCATATAAATATTTGTTTGCGCGCGCCGAATTTTATAATTTTTCATCATATTTTATCCGCAGTATAGGTCCAAAAGCATGGTAATGAATGTTTTAACAAAAAATATCCATTTCAAGAATAGGTAAAATCTGACTTTATTTTTGTAAAAAATCATATAAATATTTCCTTCCGCGACCGAAATTTTATGATTTTTTCATCATATTTTAGGTAAAAGAAAATATTGCAACAAGAAAATTGATATCAAGTGTGTTAGGTATTCTAGAATCCAGCCCATGTAGCTTACAATATACAACGTATTCATCAAAAATAGGTAAAATCTGACTTTTTTTTTGTAAAAAATCATATAAATATTTGCTTCCGCGCCCGAATTTTATAATGTTTCATCATATTTTATCCACAGTATAGGTACAAAAGCATGTTTATGAATGTATTAACAAAAATATCCATTTCAAGAATATGTAAAATTTTTACTTTATTATTGTAAAAAATCATATAGATATTTGCTTTCGCGCCCGAATTTAATGATATTTCATTATAATTTAGGTAAAAGAGAACATTGCAACAAGAAAATTGCTATTTCAAGTGTGGTAGGGTATTCTAGAATCCAGCCAATGAAGCTTACAATATACAACGTTCTCATCAAAAATAGGTAAAAATCTTACTTTATTTTTGTAAAAAATTATATAATTATTTACTTCCGCGCTCGAATTTTATAATTTTTCATCATATGTTATCCATAGTATAAGGTCCAAAAGCATGTTTATGAACGTTTTAACAAAAATATCTATTTCAAAAATATGTAAAATCTGACCTTATTTTTATAAAAAATCATATAAATATTTGCTTCCGCGCCCGAATTTTATGATTTTTCATCATATTTTAGCTAAAAGAAAACATTGCAACAAGAAAATTGCTATTTCAAGTGTGTTAGCTATTCTAGAATCCAGCCCATGTAGCTTACAATATACAAACGTATTTATCAAAAATAGGTAAAATCTGACTTTTTTTTTTGTAATAAATCATATAAATATTTGTTTGCGCGCCCGAATTTTTATAAGTTTTCATCATATTTTATCCGCAATATAGGTCCAAAAGCATGTTTATGAATGTTTTAACAAAATCATATGTTATCCATAGTATAGGTCCAAAAGCATGTTTATGAACGTTTTAACAAAAATATCTATTTCAAAAATATGTAAAATCTGACCTTATTTTTATAAAAAATCATATAAATATTTGCTTCCGCGCCCGAATTTTATGATTTTTCATCATATTTTAGCTAAAAGAAAACATTGCAACAAGAAAATTGCTATTTCAAGTGTGTTAGCTATTCTAGAATCCAGCCCATGTAGCTTACAATATACAACGTATTTATCAAAAATAGGTAAAATCTGACTTTTTTTTTGTAATAAATCATATAAATATTTGTTTGCGCGCCCGAATTTTATAAGTTTTCATCATATTTTATCCGCAATATAGGTCCAAAAGCATGTTTATGAATGTTTTAACAAAAATATCCATTTCAACGATAGGAAAAATCTGACTTTATTTTTGTAAAAAATCAAATAAATATTTGCTTCCGCGCCCGAATTTTATGATTTTTCATTATATTTTAGCTAAAAGAAAACATTGCAACAAGAAAATTGCTATTTCAAGTGTATTAGGTATTCTAGAATCCAGCCCATATAGCTTACAATATACAACGTATTCATCAAAAATAAGTAAAACCTGATTTTTTTTTAGTAAAAAATCATATAAATATTTGTTTGCGCGCCCGAATTTTATAATTTTTCATCATATTTTATCCACAATATAGGTCCAAAGGCATGTTTATGAATGTTTTAAAAAAAAATATCCATTTCAAGAATAGGAAAAATCTGACTTTATTTTTGTAAAAAATCATATAAGTATTTGCTTCCGCGCCCGAATTTTATGATTTTTCATTATATTTTAGCTAAAAGAAAACATTGCAACAAGAAAATTTCTATTTCAAGTGTGTTAGGTATTCTAGAATCCAGCCCATGTAGCTTACAATATACAACGTATTCATCAAAAATAGGTAAAATCTGACTTTTTTTTTGTAAAAAATCATATAAATATTTGTTTGCGCGCCCGAATTTTATAATTTTTCATTATATTTTATCCGCAGTATAGGTCCAAAAGCATGTTTATTAATGTTTTAACAAAAATATCCATTTCAAGTATAGGTAAAAATCTGACTTAATTTTTGTAAAAAATCATATAAATATTTGCTTCCGCGCCCGAATTTTTATGATTTTTTCATCATAATTTAGGTAAAAGAAAACATTGCAACAAGAAAATTGCTATTTCAAGTGTGGGTAGGTATTCTAAAAGCCAATGAAGCTTACAATATACAACGTATTCATCAAAAATAGGTAAAAATCTGACTTTTTTTTTGTAAAAAATCATATAAATATTTGCTTCCGGGCCCGAATTTTATAATTTTTCATCATATTTTATGCACAGTATAGGTCCAAAAGCATGTTTATGAATGTATTAACAAAAATATCCATTTCAAGATTATGTAAAATTTTACTTTATTTTTGTAAAAAATCATATAGATATTTGCTTTCGCGCCCGAATTTAATGATTTTTCATCATAATTTAGGTAATAGAAAACATTGCAACAAGAAAATTGCTATTTCAAGTGTGGTAGGTATTCTAGAATGCAGCTAATGAAGCTTACAATATACAACGTATTCATCAAAAATAGGTAAAATCTAACTTTTTTTTTGTAAAAAATCATATAAATATTTGCTTCCGCGCCCGAATTTTATAATCTTTCATCATATTTTATCCACAGTATAGGTCCAAAAAGCATGTTTATGAATGTTTTTAACAAAAAAATCCATTTCAAGAATAGGTAAAATCTGACTTTATTTTTGTAAAAAATCATATAATTATTTGCTTCCGCGCCCGAATTTTATGATTTTTCATTATAATTTAGGTAAAAAGAAAAGATTACAACAAGAAAGTTACTATTTCAAGTGTGTTAGGTATTCTAGAATCCAGCCAATGAAGCTTTCCATATACAACGTATTCATCAAAAATAGGTAAAATCTGACTTTTTTTTGTAAAAAATCATATAAATATTTGCTTCCGCGCCCGAATTTTATAATTTTTCATCATATTTTATCCACAGTATAGGTCCAAAAGCATGTTTATGAATGTATTAACAAAAATATCCATTTGAAGAATATGTAAAATTTTAATTTATTTTTGTAAAAAATCATATAGATATTTGCTTTCGCGCCCGAATTTAATGATTTTTCATCATAATTTAGGTAAAAGAAAACATTGCAACAAGAAAATTGCTATTTCAAGTGTGGTAGGTATTCTAGAATGCAACCAATGAAGCTTACAATATACAACGTATTCATCAAAAATAGGTAAAATCTAACTTTTTTTTTTGTAAAAAATCATTTAAATATTTGCTTCCGCGCCCGAATTTTATAATTTTTCATCATATTTTATCCACAGTATAGGTCCAAAAGCATGTTTATGAATGTTTTAACAAAAAAATCCATTTCAAGAATAGGTAAAATCTGACTTTATTTTTGTAAAAAATCATATAAATATTTGCTTCCGCGCCCGAATTTTATGATTTTTTTATCATAATTTAGGTAAAAGAAAACATTGCAACAAGAAAGTTGCTATTTCAAGTGTGTTAGGTATTCTAGATTCCAGCCAATGAAGCTTTCAATATACAACGTATTCATCAAAAATAGGTAAAATCTGACTTTTTTTTTGTAAAAAATCATATAAATATTCGCTTCCGCGCCCGAATTTTATAATGTTTTATCATATTTTATCCACAGTATAGGTCCAAAAGTATATTTATTAATGTATTAACAAAAATATCCATTTCAAGAATATGTAAAAATCTGACTTAATTTTTGTAAAAAATCATATAAATATTTGCTTCCGCGCCCGAATTTTATGATTTTTTTATCATATTTTTATCTATAGTATAGGTCCAAAAGCATGTTTATGAACGTTTTAACAAAAATATCCATTTCAAAAATATGTAAAATCTGACTTTATTTTTATAAAAAATCATATAAATATTTTCTTCCGCGCCCGAATTTTATGATTTTTTTATCATATTTTAGCTAAAAAAAACATTGCAACAAGAAAATTGCTATTTCAAGTGTGTTAGGTATTCTAGAATCCAGCCCATGTAGCTTACAATATACAACGTATTCATCAAAAATAGGTAAAATCTGACTTTATTTTTGTAAAAAATTATAGAAATATTTGCTTCCGCGCTCGAATTTTATAATTTTTCATCATATTTTTATCCATAGTATAGGTCCAAAAGCATGTTTATGAACGTTTTAACAAAAATATCCATTTCAAAGGTATGTAAAATCTGACTTTATTTTTGTAAAAAATCATATAAATATTTGCTTCCGCGCCCGAATTTTATGATATTTCATCATATTTTAGCTAAAAGAAAACATTGCAACAAGAAAATTGCTATTTCAAGTGTGTTAGGTATTCTAGAATCCAGCCCATGTAGCTTACAATATACAACGTATTCATCAAAAATAGGTAAAATCTGACTTTTCTTTTGTAAAAAATCATATAAATATTTGTTTGCGCGACCGAATTTTATAATTTTTCATCATATTTTATCCGCTGTATAGGTCCCAAAAGCATGTTTATGAATGTTTTAACAAAAATATCCATTTCAAGAATAGGAAAAATCTGACTTAATTTTTGTAAAAAATCATATAAATATTTGCTTCCGCGCCCAAATTTTATGATTTTTTATCATATTTTATCTATAGTATAGGTCCAAAAGCATGTTTATGAACGTTTTAACAAAAATATCCATTTCAAAAATATGTAAAATCTGACTTTATTTTTATAAAAAATCATATAAATATTTTCTTCCGCGCCCGAATTTTATGATTTTTTATCATATTTTAGCTAAAAAAAACATTGCAACAAGAAAATTGCTATTTCAAGTGTGTTAGGTATTCTAGAATCCAGCCTATGTAGCTTACAATATACAACGTATTCATCAAAAATAGGTAAAATCTGATTTTTTTTTTTGTAAAAAATCATATAAATATTTGTTTGCGCGCCAGAATTTTATAATTTCTTCATCATATTTTATCCGCAATATAGGTCCAAAAGCATGTTTATGAATGTTTTAACAAAAATGTCCATTTCAAGAATAGAAAAAATCTGACTTTATTTTTGTAAAAAATCATATAAATATTTGCTTCCGCGCCCGAATTTTATGATTTTTTTATCATATTTTAGCTAAAAGAAAACATTGCAACAAGAAAATTGCTATTTCAATTGTGTTAGGTATTCTAGAATCCAGCCCATGTAGCTTACAATATACAACGTATTCATCAAAAATAGGTAAAATCTGACTTTTTTTGTAAAAGATCATATAAATATTTGCTTCCGCGCCCGAATTTTATAATTTTTCATCATATTTTATCCACAGTATAGGTCCAAAAGCATGTTTATGAAGGTATAACAAAAAAATCCATTTCAAGGATAGGTAAAATCTGACTTTATTTTGTAAAAAATCATATAAATATTTGCTTCCGCGCCCGAATTTTATAATTTTTCATCATATTTTATCCACAGTATAGGTCCAAAAGCATGTTTATGAATGTTTTAACAAAAAAATCCATTTCAAGAATAGGTAAAATCTGACTTTATTTTTGTAAAAAATCATATAAATATTTGCTTCCGCGCCCGAATTTTATGATTTTTTCATTATAATTTAGGTAAAAGAAAACATTACAACAAGAAAGTTACTATTTCAAGTGTGTTAGGTATTCTAGAATCCAGCCAATGAAGCTTTCCATATACAACGTATTCATCAAAAATAGGTAAAATCTGACTTTTTTTTGTAAAAAATCATATAAATATTTGCTTCCGCGCCCGAATTTTATAATTTTTCATCATATTTTAACCACAGTATAAGTCCAAAAGCATGTTTATGAATGTATTAACAAAAATATCCATTTCAAGAATATGTAAAATTTTAATTTATTTTTGTAAAAAATCATATAGATATTTGCTTTCGCGCCCGAATTTAATGATTTTTCATCATAATTTAGGTAAAAGAAAACATTGCAACAAGAAAAATTGCTATTTCAAGTGTGGTAGGTATTCTAGAATGCAACCAATGAAGCTTACAATATACAACGTATTCATCAAAAATAGGTAAAATCTAACTTTTTTTTTTGTAAAAAATCATATAAATATTTGCTTCCGCGCCCGAATTTTATAATTTTTCATCATATTTTATCCACAGTATAGGTCCAAAAGCATGTTTATGAATGTTTTAACAAAAAAATCCATTTCAAGAATAGGTAAAATCTGACTTTTATTTTTGTAAAAAATCATATAAATATTTGCTTCCGCGCCCGAATTTTATGATTTTTTTATACTCTGAGATAGCGCGTAAACATTGCAACAAGAAAGTTGCTATTTCAAGTGTGTTAGGTATTCTAGAATCCAGCCAATGAAGCTTTCAATATACAACGTATTCATCAAAAATAGGTAAAATCTGACTTTTTTTTTGTAAAAAATCATATAAATATTCGCTTCCGCGCCCGAATTTTATAATGTTTTATCATATTTTATCCACAGTATAGGTCCAAAAGCATATTTATGAATGTATTAACAAAAATATCCATTTCAAGAATATGTAAAATCTGACTTAATTTTTGTAAAAAATCATATAAATATTTGCTTCCGCGCCCGAATTTTATGATTTTTTATCATATTTTATCCATAGTATAGGTCCAAAAGCATGTTTATGAACGTTTTAACAAAAATATCCATTTCAAAAATATGTAAAATCTGACTTTATTTTTATAAAAAATCATATAAATATTTTCATCCGCGCCCGAATTTTATGATTTTTTATCATATTTTAGCTAAAAAAACATTGCAACAAGAAAATTGCTATTTCAAGTGTGTTAGGTATTCTAGAATCCAGCCCATGTAGCTTACAATATACAACGTATTCATCAAAAATAGGTAAAATCTGACTTTATTTTTGTAAAAAATTATATAAATACTTGCTTCCGCGCTCGAATTTTATAATTTTTCATCATATTTTATCCATAGTATAGGTCCAAAAGCATGTTTATGAACGTTTTAACAAAAATATCCATTTCAAAGGTATGTAAAATCTGACTTTATTTTTGTAAAAAATCATATAAATATTTGCTTCCGCGCCCGAATTTTATGATATTTCATCATATTTTAGCTAAAAGAAAACATTGCAACAAGAAAATTGCTATTTCAAGTGTGTTAGGTATTCTAGAATCCAGCCCATGTAGCTTACAATATACAACGTATTCATCAAAAATAGGTAAAATCTGACTTTTCTTTTGTAAAAAATCATATAAATATTTGTTTGCGCGCCAGAATTTTATAATTCGTCATCATATTTTATCCGCAATATAGGTCCAAAAGCATGTTTATGAATGTTTTAACAAAAATGTCCATTTCAAGAATAGAAAAAATCTGACTTTATTTTTGTAAAAAATCATATAAATATTTGCTTCCGCGCCCGAATTTTATGATTTTTTATCATATTTTAGCTAAAAGAAAACATTGCAACAAGAAAATTGCTATTTCAATTGTGTTAGGTATTCTAGAATCCAGCCCATGTAGCTTACAATATACAACGTATTCATCAAAAATAGGTAAAATCTGACTTTTTTTTGTAAAAGATCATATAAATATTTGCTTCCGCGCCCGAATTTTATAATTTTTCATCATATTTTATCCACAGTATAGGTCCAAAAGCATGTTTATGAAGGTATAACAAAAAAATCCATTTCAAGGATAGGTAAAATCTGACTTTATTTTTGTAAAAAATCATATAAATATTTGCTTCCGCGCCCGAATTTTATGATTTTTCATCATAATTTAGGTAAAAGAAAACATTGCAACAAGAAAATTGCTATTTCAAGTGTGTTAGGTATTCTAGAATCCAGCCAATGAAGCTTACATTATACAACGTATTCATCAAAAATAGGTAAATTCTGACTTTTTTTTTTTGTAAAAAATCATATAAATATTTGCTTCCGCGCTCGAATTTTATAATTTTTCATCATATTTTATCCACAGTATAGGTCCAAAAGCATGTTTATGAACGTTTTAACAAAAATTTCAATTTCAAGAATATGTAAAATCTGACTTTATATTTGTAAAAAATTATATTAACATTTGCTTCCGCGCCCGAATTTTATGATTTTTCATCATAATTTAGGTAAAAGAAAACATTGCAACAAGTAAATTGCTATTTCAAGTGTGTTAGGTATTCTAGAATCCAGCCAATGAAGCTTACAATATACAACGTATTCATCAAAAATAGGTAAAATCTGACTTTATTTTTGTAAAAAATTATATAACTATTTGCTTCCGCGCTCGAATTTTATAATTTTTCATCATATTTTATCCACAATATAGGTCCAAAAGCATGTTTATGAACGTTTTAACAAAAATATCAATTTCAAAAATATGTAAAATCAGACTTTATTTTTATAAAAAATCATACAAATATTTGCTTCCGCGCCCGAATTTTATGATTTTTCATCATAATTTACGTAAAAGAAAACATTGCAACAAGAAAATTGCTATTTCAAGTGTGTTAGGTATTCTAGAATCCAGCCAATGAAGCTTACAATATACAACATATTCATCAAAAATAGGTAAAATCTGACTTTATTTTTGTAAAAAATCATATAAATATTTGCTTCCGCGCCCGAATTTTATAATTTTTCATCATATTTTATCCACAGTATAGGTTCAAAAGCATGTTTATGAATGTACTAACAAAAATATCCATTTCAAGAATATGTAAAATCTGACTTTAATTTTGTAAAAAATCATATAAATATTTGCTTCCGCGCCCGAATTTTATGATTTTTCATCATATTTTAGCTAAATGAAAACATTGCAATAAGAAAATTGCTATTTCAAGTGTGTTAGGTATCCTAGAATCCAGCCCATGTAGCTTACAATATACAACGTATTCATCAAAAATAGGTAAAATCTGACTTTTTTTTGTAAAAAATCATATAAATATTTGCTTCCGCGCCCGAATTTTATAATTTTTTATTATATTTTATTCACAGTATAGGTCCAAAAGCATGTTAATGAATGTTTTAACAAAAATATCCATTTCAAGAATAGGTAAAATCTGACTTTATTTTGGTAAATAATCATATAAATATTTGCTTCCGCGACCGAATTTTATGATTTTTCATCATAATTTAGGTAAAAGAAAACATTGCAACAAGAAAATTGCTATTTAAAGTGTGGTAGGTACTCTAGAATCCAGCCAATGAAGCTTACAATATACAACGTATTTATCAAATATAGGTAAAATCTGACTTAATTTTTGTAAAAAATTATATAAATATTTGCTTCCGCGCTCGAATTTTATAATTTTTCATCATATTTTATCCATAGATAGGTTCAAAAGCATGTTTATGAACGTTTTAACAAAAATATCCATTTCAAAAATATGTAAAATCTGACTTTATGTTTGTAAAAAATCATATAAATATTTGCTTCCGCGCCCGAATTTTATAATTTTTCATCATATTTTATCCACAGTATAGGTCCAAAAGCATGTTTATGAATGTTTTAACAAAAATATCCATTTCACGAATAGAAAAAATCTGACTTTATTTTTGTAGAAAATCATATAAATATTTGCTTCCGCACTCGAATTTTATGATTTTTCATTATATTTTAGCTAAAAGAAAACATTGCAACAAGTAAATTGCTATTTCAAGTGTGTTAGTTATTCTAGAATCCAGCCCATGCAGCTTACAATATACAACATATTCATCAAAATTAGGTAAAATCTAACTTTTTTTTTGTAAAAAATCATATAAATATTTGCTTCCGCGCCCGAATTTTATAATTTTTCATCATATTTTATCCACAGTATAGGTCCAAAAGCATGTTTATGAATGTATTAACAAAAATATCCATTTCAAGAATATGTAAAATCTGACTTTATTTTTGTAAAAAATCATATAAATATTAGCTTCCGCGCCCGAATTTTATGATTTTTCATCATAATTTAGGTAAAAGAAAACTTTGCAACAAGAAAATTGCTATTTCAAATGTGGTAGGTATTCTAGAATCCAGCCAATGAAGCTTACAATATACAACTTATTCATCAAAAATAGGTAAAGTTTGACTTTTTTTTTGTAAAAAATCATATAAATATTTGCTTCCGCGCCCAAATTTTATAATTTTTCATCATATTTTATTTACAGTATAGGTCCAAAAGCATGTATATGAATGTATTAACAAAAATATCCATTTCAAGAATATGTAAAATCTTACTTTATTTTTGTAAAAAATCATATAAATATTTTAAGATTTTTCATCATAATTTAGATAAAAGAAAACATTGCAACAAGAAAATTGCTATTTCAAATGTGGTAGGTATTCTAGAATCCAGCCAATGAAGCTTAAAATATACAACGTATTCATCAAAAATAGATAAAATCTGACTTAATTTTTTTAAAAAATTATATAAATATTTGCTTCCGCGCTCGAATTTTATAATTTTTCATCATATTTTATCCATAGTATAGGTCCTAAAGCATGTTTATGAACGTTTTAAGAAAAATATCCATTTCAAAAATATGTAAAATCTGACTTTATTTTTGTAAAAAATCATATAAATATTTGGTTCCGCGCCCGAATTTTATAATTTTTCATCATATTTTATCCACAGTATAGGTCCAAAAGCATGTTTATGAATGTATTAACAAAAATATCCATTTCAAGCATATGTAAAATCTGACTTTATTTTTGTAAAAAATCATATAAATATTTGCTTCCGCGCCCGAATTTTATGATTTTTCATTATATATTAGCTAAAAGAAAACATTGCAACAAGAAAATTGCTATTTCCAGTTTGTTAGTTATTCTAGAATCCAGCCCATGCAGCTTACAATATACAAAGTATTCATCAAAAATAGGTAAAATCTGACTTTTTTTTTGGGAAAATCATATAAATATTTGCTTCCGCGCCCGAATTTTATAATTTTTCATCATATTTTATTCATAGTATAGGTCCAAAAGCATGTTTATGAATGTGTTAACAAAAATATCCATTTCAAGAATAGGAAAAATCTGACTTTATTTTTGTAAAATATCATAAAAATATTTGCTTCCGTACCCGAATTTTATGATTTTTCATCATATTTTAGGTAAAAGAAAACATTGCAACAAGAAAATTGCTATTTCAAGTGTGGTAGGTATTCTAAAATCCAGCCAATGAAGCTTACAATATACAACGTATTCATCAAAAATAGATAAAATCTGACTTAATTTTTGTAAAAAATTATATAAATATTTGCTTCCGCGCTCGAATTTTATAATTTTTCATCATATTTTATCCATAGTATAGGTCCTAAAGCATGTTTATGAACGTTTTAACAAAAATATCCATTTCAAAAATATGTAAAATCTGACTTTATTTTTGTAAAAAATCATATAAATATTTGCTTCCGCGCCCGAATTTTATGATTTTTCATCATAATTTCGGTAAAAGAAAACATTGCAACAAGAAAATTGCTATTTCAAGTGTGGTACGTATTCTAGAATCCAGCCAATGAAGCTTACAATATACAACGTATACATCAAAAATATGTAAAATCTGACTTTATTTTTGTAAAAAATCATATAAATATTTGCTTCCGCGCCCGAATTTTATAATTTTTCATCATATTTTATCCACAGTATAGGTCCAAAAGCATGTTTATGAATGTATTAACAAAAATATCCATTTCAAGAATATGTAAAATCTGACTTTATTTTTGTAAAAAATCATATAAATATTTGCTTCCGCGCCCGAATTTTCATCATAATTTCGGTAAAAGAAAACATTGCAACAAGAAAATTGCTATTTCAAGTGTGGTACGTATTCTAGAATCCAGCCAATGAAGCTTACAATATACAACGTATACATCAAAAATATGTAAAATCTGACTTTATTTTTGTAAAAAATCATATAAATATTTGCTTCCGCGCCCGAATATAATAATTTTTCATCATATTTTATCCACAGTATAGGTCCAAAAGCATGTTTATGAATGTATTAACAAAAATATCCATTTCAAGAATATGTAAAATCTGACTTTATTTTTGTAAAAAATCATATAAATATTTGCTTCCGCGCCCGAATTTTATGATTTTTCATCATAATTTAGGTAAATAAAACATTGCAACAAGAAAATTGCTATTTCAAATGTGGTAGGTATTCTAGAATCCAGCCAATGAAGCTTACAATATACAACGTATTCATCAAAAATTGGTAAAATCTGACTTTTTTTTTGTAAAAAATCACATAAATATTTGCTTCCGCGCCCGAATTTTATAATTTTTCATCATATTTTATCCACAGTATAGGTCCAAAAGCATGTTTATGAATGTATTAACAAAAATATCCATTTCAAGAATATGTAAAATCTTAGTTAATTTTTGTAAAAAATCATATAAATATTTGCTTCCGCGCCTTTAAGATTTTTCATCATAATTTAGGTAAAAGAAAACATTGCAACAAGAAAATTGCTATTTCAAATGTGGTAGGTATTCTAGAATCCAGCCAATGAAGCTTACAATATACAACGTATTCATCAAAAATAGATAAAATCTGACTTAATTTTTGTAAAAAATTATATAAATATTTGCTTCCGCGCTCGAATTTTATAATTTTTCATCATATTTTATCCATAGTATAAGTCCTAAAGCATGTTTATGAACGTTTTAACAAAAATATCCATTTCAAAAATATGTAAAATCTGACTTTATTTTTGTAAAATATCATATAAATATTTGCTTCCGCGCCCGATTTTTATGATTTTTCATCATAATTTCGGTAAAAGAAAACATTGCAACAAGAAAATTGCTATTTCAAGTGTGGTACGTATTCTAGAATCCAGCCAATGAAGCTTACAATATACAACGTATACATGAAAAATAGGTAAAATCTGACTTTTTTTTTTGGGAAAATCATATAAATATTTGCTTCCGCGCCCGAATTTTATAATTTTTCATCATATTTTATCCACAGTATAGGTCCAAAAGCATGTTTATGAATGTATTAACAAAAATATCCATTTCAAGAATATGTAAAATCTGACTTTATTTTTGTAAAAAATCATATAAATATTTGCTTCCGCGCCCGAATTTTATGATTTTTCATTATTTATTAGCTAAAAGAAAACATTGCAACAAGAAAATTGCTATTTCAAGTGTGTTAGGTATTCTAGAATCCAGCCCATGTAGCTTACAATATACAACGTATTCATCAAAAATAGGTAAAATCTGACTTTTTTTTGTAAAAAATCATATAAATATTTGCTTCCGCGCCCGAATTTTATAATTTTTCATCATATTTTATTCATAGTATAGGTCCAAAAGCATGTTTATGAATGTTTTAACAAAAATATCCATTTCAAGAATAGGAAAAATCTGACATTATTTTTGTAAAAAATCATAAAAATATTTGCTTCCGTACCCGAATTTTATGATTTTTCATCATATTTTAGGTAAAAGAAAACATTGCAACAAGAAAATTGCTATTTCAAGTGTGGTAGGTATTCTAGAATCCAGCCAATGAATCTCAAAATATACAAAGTATTCATCAAAAATAGGTAAAATCTGACTTTTTTTTGTAAAAAATTATATAAATATTTGCTTCCGTGCCCAAATTTTATAATTTTTCATCATATTTTATCCACAGTATAGGTCGAAAACATGTTTATGATTGTATTAACAAAAATATCCATTTCAAGAATATGTAAAATCTGACTTTATTTTTGTAAAAAATCATATAAATATTTGCTTCCGCGCCCGAATTTTATGATTTTTCATCATATTTTAGCTAAAAGAAAACATTGCAACAAGAAAATTGCTATTTCAAGTGTGGTAGGTATTCTAGAATCCAGCCAAAGAAGCTTACAATATACAACGTATTCATCAAAAATAGGTAAAATCTGACTTTTTTTTTGTAAAAAATCATATAAATATTTGCTTTCTCGCCCGAATTTTATAATTTTTCATCATATTTTATCCACAGTATAGGTCCAAAAGCATGTTTATGAATGTATTAACAAAAATATCCATTTCAAGAATAGGAAAAATCTGACTTTATTTTTGTAAAAAATCATAAAAATATTTGCTTCCGTACCCGAATTTTATGATTTTTCATCATATTTTAGCTAAAAGAAAACATTGCAACAAGAAAATTGCTATTTCAAGTGTGGTAGGTATTCTAGAATCCAGCCAATGAATCTTACAATATACAACGTATTCATCAAAAATAGGTAAAATCTGACTTTTTTGTGTAAAAAATCATATAAATTTTTGCTTCCGCGCCCGAATTTTATAATTTTTCATCATATTTTATCCACAGTATAGGTCCAAAAGCATGTTTATGAATGTGTTAACAAAAATATCCATTTCAAGAATATGTAAAAACTGACTTTATTTTTGTAAAAAATCATAAAAATATTTGCTTCCGTACCCGAATTTTATGATTTTTCATCATATTTTAGCTAAAAGAAAACATTGCAACAAGAAAATTGCTATTTCAAGTGTGTTAGGTATTCTAGAATCCAGCTCATGCAGCTTACAATATACAACGTATTCATCAAAAATAGGTAAAATCTGACTTTTTTTTGTAAAAAATCATATAAATATTTGTTTGCGTGCCCGAATTTCATAATTTTTCATCATATTTTATCCGCAGTATAGGTCCAAAGTCATGTTTATGAATGTTTTAACAAAAATATCCATTTCAAGAATAGAAAAAATCTGACTTTATTTTTGTAAAAAATCATATAAATATTTGCTTTCGCACCCGAATTTTATGATTTTTCATCATATTTTAGCTAAAAGAAAACATTGCAACAAGTAAATTGCTATTTCAAGTTTGTTAGGTATTCTAGAATCCAGCCCATGCAGCTTACAATATACAACGTAATTATCAAAAATAGGTAAAATCTGACTTTTTTTTGTAAAAAATCATATAAATATTTGCTTCCGCGCCCGAATTTTATGATTTTTCATCCTATTTTAGGTAAAAGAAAACATTGCAATAAGAAAATTGCTATTTCAAGTGTGTTAGGTATTCTAGAATCCAGCCCATGTAGCTTACAATATACAATGTATTCATCAAAAATAGGTAAAATCTGACTTTTTTTTTGTAAAAAATCATAAAAATATTGGTTTGCGCGCCCGAATTTTATAATTTTTTACCATATTTTATCCGCAGTATAGGTCCAAAAGCATGTTTATGAATGTTTTAACAAAAATATCCATTTCAAGAATATGTAAAATCTGACTTTATTTTTGTAAAAAATCATATAAATATTTGCTTCCGCGCCCGAATTTTATGATTTTTCATCTTAATTTAGGTAAAAGAAAACATTGCAACAAGAAAATTGCTATTTCAAGTGTGATAGGTATTCTAGAATCCAGCCAATGAAGCTTACAATATACAACGTATTCATCAAAAATAGGTAAAATCTGACTTTATTTTTGTAAAAAATTAAATAAATATTTGCTTCCACGTTCGAATTTTATAATTTTTCATCATATTTTATCCGCAGTATAGGTCCAAAAGCATGTTTATGAATGTTTTAACAAAAAAAATCCATTGCAAGAATAGGAAAAATCAGATTTTATTTTTGTAAAAAATCATATAAATATTTGCTTCCGCGCCCGAATTTCATGATTTTTTATTATATTTTAGGTAAAAGAAAACATTGCAACAAGAAAATTGCTATTTCAAGTGTGTTAGGTATTCTAGAATCCAGCCCATGTAGCTTACAATATACAATGTATTCATCAAAAATAGGTAAAATCTGACTTTTTTTTTTAAATCATAAAAATATTTGTTTGCGCGCCAGAATTTTATAAATTTTCATCATATTTTAACAGCAGTATAGGTCCAAAAGCATGTTTACGAATGTTTTAACAAAAATATCCATTTCAAGAATAGGAAAAATCTGATTTTATTTTAAAAAAAATCATATAAATATTTGCTTTCGCGCCCGAATTTTATGATTTTTCATCATAATTTAGGTAATAGAAAACATTGCAACAAGAAAATTGCTATTTCAAGTGTGGTAGGTATTCTAGAATCCAGCCAATGTAGCTTACAATATACAACGTATTCATCAAAAATAGGTAAAATCTGACTTTTTTTGTAAAAAATCATGAAAATATATGCCTGCGCGCCCAAATTTTATAATTTTTCACCATATTTTATCCGCAGTATAGGTCCAAAAGCATGTTTATGAATGTTTTAACAAAAATATCCATTTCAAGAATAGGTAAAATCTGACTATATTTTTGTAAAAAATCATATAGATATTTGCTTCCGCGTCCGAATTTTATGATTTTTCATCATAATTTAGGTAAAAGAAAACATTGCAACAAGAAAATTGCTATTTTAAGTGTGGTAGGTATTCTAGAATTCAGCCAAAGAAGCTTACAATATACAACGTATTCATCAAAAATAGGTAAAATCTGACTCTTTTTTTGTAAAAAATCATATAAATATTTGCTTCCGCGCCCGAATTTTATAATTTTTCATCATATTTTATCCATAGTATAGATCCAAAAGCATGTTTATGAACGTTTTAACAAAAATATCCATTTCAAAAATAGGCCAATCTGACTTTATTTTTGTAAAAAATCATATAAATATTTGCTTCCGCGCCCGAATTTTATGATTTTTCATCATAATTTAGCTAAAAGAAAACATTGCAACAAGAAAATTGCTATTTCAAGTGTGTTAGGTATTCTAGAATCCAGCCAATGTAGCTTACAATATACAACGTATTAATCAAAAATAAGTAAAATCTGACTTTTTTTTTGTAAAAAATTATATCAATATTTGTTTGCGTGCCCGAATTTTATAATTTTTCATCATATTTTATCCGCAGTATAGGTCCAAAGGCATGTTTATGAATGTTTTAACAAAATATCCATTTCAAGAATAGGAAAAATCTGACTTTATTTTTGTAAAAAATCATATAAATATTTGCTACCGCACCCGAATTTTATGATTTTTCATCATCTTTTAGCTAAAAGAAACATTGCAACAAGTAAATTGCTATTTCAAGTGTGTTAGGTATTCTAGAACCCAGCCCATGCAGCTTACAATATACAACGTATTCATCAAAAATAGGTAAAATCTGACTTTTTTTTTGTAAAAAATCATATCAATATTTGTTTGCGTGCCCGAATTTTATAATTTTTCATCATATTTTATCCGCAGTATAGGTCCAAAGGCATGTTTATGAATGTTTTAACAAAAATATCCATTTCAAGAATAGGAAAAATCTGACCTTATTTTTGTAAAAAATCATATAAATATTTGCTACCGCACCCGAATTTTATGATTTTGCATCATCTTTTAGCTAAAAGAAAACATTGCAACAAGAAAATTGCAATTTCAAGTGTGGTAGGTATTCTAGAATCCAGCCAATGAAGCTTACAATATACAACGTATTCATCAAAAATAGGTAAAATCTGACTTCTTTTTGTAAAAAATCATATAAATATTTGCTTTCGCGCCCGAATTTTATAATTTTTTATCATATTTTATCCACAGTATAGGTCCAAAAGCATGTTTATGAATGTATTAACAAAAATATCCATTTCAAGAATATGTAAAATCTGACTTTATTTTTGTAAAAAATCATATAAATATTTGCTTCCGCGCCCAAATTTTATGATTTTTCATCTTTATTTAGGTAAAAGAAAACATTGCAACAAGAAAATTGCTATTTCAAGTGTGATAGGTATTCTAGAATCCAGCCAATGAAGCTTACAATATACAACGTATTCATCAAAAATAGGTAAAATCTGACTTTATTTTTGTAAAAAATTAAATAAATATTTGCTTCCGCGTTCGAATTTTATATTTTTTCATCATATATTATCCATAGTATAGGTCCAAAAGCATGTTTATGAACGTTTTAACAAAAATATCCATTTCAAAAATATGTAAAATCTGACTTTATTTTTGTAAAAAATCATATAAATATTTGCTTCCGCGCCCGAATTTTATGAATTTTCATCATATTATCCATAGTATAGGTCCAAAAGCATGTTTATGAACGTTTTAACAAAAATATCCATTTCAAGAATATGTAAAATCTGACTTTATTTTTGTAAAAAATCATATAAATATTTGCTTCCGCGCCCAAATTTTATGATTTTTCATCTTTATTTAGGTAAAAGAAAACATTGCAACAAGAAAATTGCTATTTCAAGTGTGATAGGTATTCTAGAATCCAGCCAATGAAGCTTACAATATACAACGTATTCATCAAAAATAGGTAAAATCTGACTTTATTTTTGTAAAAAATTAAATAAATATTTGCTTCCGCGTTCGAATTTTATATTTTTTCATCATATTTTATCCATAGTATAGGTCCAAAAGCATGTTTATGAACGTTTTAACAAAAATATCCATTTCAAAAATATGTAAAATCTGACTTTATTTTTGTAAAAAATCATATAAATATTTGCTTCAGCGCCCGAATTTTATGATTTTTCATCATATTTTAGCTAAAAAAAAACATTGCAACAAGAAAATTTCTATTTCAAGTGTGTTAGGTATTCTAGAATCCAGCCCATGTAGCTTACACTATACAACGTATTCATCAAAAAAAGGTAAAATCTGACTTTTTTTTGTAAAAAATCATATAAATATTTGTTTGCGCGCCCAAATTTTATAAGTTTTTATCATATTTTATCCGCAGTATAGGTCCAAAAGCATGTTTATGAATGTTTTAACAAAATATCCATTTGAAGAATAGGAAAAATCAGACTTTATTTTTGTAAAAATCATATAAATATTTGCTTCCGCGCCGAATTTTATGATTTTTCATCATATTTTAGGTAAAAGAAAACATTGCAACAAGAAAATTGCTATTTCAAGTGTGTTAGGTATTCTAGAATCCAGCCATGTAGCTTACAATATACAATGTATTCATCAAAATAGGTAAAATCTGACTTTTTTTTTGTAAAAAATCATAAAAATATTTGTTTGCGCGACCGAATTTTATAATTTTTCATTATATTTTATCCGCAGTATAGGTCCGAAAGCATGATTATGAATGTTTTAACAAAAATATCCATTTCAAGAATAGGAAAAATCTGACTTTATTTTTGTAAAAAATCATATAAATATTTGCTTCCGCGCCCGAATTTTATGATTTTTCATCATATTTAAGCTAAAAGAAAACATTGCAACAGGAAAATTGCTATTTATAGTGTGTTAGGTATTCTAGAATCAAGCCCATGAAGCTTACAGTATACAACATATTCATCAAAAAAAGGTAAAATCTGACTTTTTTTTGTGAAAATCATATATATAATTGCTTCCGCGCCCGAATTTTATAATTTTTCAACATATTTTATCCACAGTATAGGTCCAAAAGCATGTATATGAATGTATTAACAAAAATATCCATTTCAAGAATATGTAAAATCTGACTTTATTTTTGTAAAAAATCATATAAATATTTGCTTCCGCGCCCGAATTTTATAATTTTTCCTCATAATTTAGGTAAAAGAAAACATTGCAACAAGAAAATTGCTATTTCAAGTGTGGTAGGTATTCTAGAATCCAGCCAATGAAGCTTACAATATACAACGTATTCATGAAAAATAGGTAAAATCTGACTTAATTTTTGTAAAAAATTATATAAATATTTGCTTCCGCGCTCGAATTTCATAATTTTTCATCATATTATCCATAGTATAGGTCCAAAAGCATGTTTATGAACGTTTTAACAAAATATCCATTTCAAAAATATGTAAAATCTGACTTTATTTTTGTGAAAAATCATATAAATATTTGCTTCCGCGCCCGAATTTTATGATTTTTCATCATATTTTAGGTAAAAGAAAACATTGCAACAAGAAAATTGCTATTTCAAGTGTGTTAGGTATTCTAGAATCCAGCCCATGTAGCTTACAATATACACTGTATTCATCAAAATTAGGTAAAATCTGACTTTTTTTTTGTAAAAAATCATAAAAATATTTGTTTGCGCGACCGAATTTTATAATTTTTCATTATATTTTATCCGCAGTATAGGTCGAAAGCATGATTATGAATGTTTTAACAAAAATATCCATTTCAAGAATAGGAAAAATCTGACTTTATTTTTGTAAAAAATCATATAAATATTTGCTTCCGCGCCCGAATTTTATGATTTTTCATCATATTTTAGCTAAAAGAAAACATTGCAACAGGAAAATTGCTATTTAAAGTGTGTTAGGTATCTAGAATCAAGCCCATGAAGCTTACAGTATACAACATATTCATCAAAAATAGGTAAAATCTGACTTTTTTTTGTGAAAAATCATATATATAATTGCTTCCGCGCCCGAATTTTATAATTTTTCATCATATTTTATCCACAGTATAGGTCCAAAAGCATGTTCATGAATGTATTAACTAAAATATCCATTTCAAGAATATGTAAAATCTGACTTTATTTTTGTAAAAAATCATATAAATATTTGCTTCCGCGCCGAATTTTATAATTTTTCCTCATAATTTAGGTAAAAGAAAACATTGCAACAAGAAAATTGCTATTTCAAGTGTGGTAGGTATTCTAGAATCCAGCCAATGAAGCTTGCAATATACAACGTATTCATGAAAAATAGGTAAAATCTGACTTAATTTTTGTAAAGAATTATATAAATATTTGCTTCCGCGCTCGAATTTTATAATTTTTCATCATATTATCCATAGTATATGTCCAAAAGCATGTTTATGAACGTTTTAACAAAAATATCCATTTCAAGAATATGTAAAATCTGACTTTATTTTTGTAAAAAATCATATAAAAATTTGCTTTCGCGCCCGAATTTTATGATTTTTTATCATAATTTAGGTAAAAGAAAACATTGCAACAAGAAAATTGCTATTTCAAGTGTGGTAGGTATTCTAGAATCCAGCCCATGTAGCTTACAATATACAACGTATTCATCAAAAATAGGTAAAATCTGATTTTTTTTTTGTAAAAAATCTTAAAAATATTTGTTTGCGCGCCCAAATTTTATAATTTTTTTATCATATTTTATCCGCAGTAT
This sequence comes from Stenolophus ochropezus, assembly GCA_035578165.1. NCBI lineage: Eukaryota > Metazoa > Arthropoda > Insecta > Coleoptera > Carabidae > Stenolophus > Stenolophus ochropezus. Next base: position 34,590 of record JAQOWZ010000318.1, on the reverse strand, counting down.
AGGTCCAAAAGCATGTTTATGAATGTTTTAACAAAAATATCCATTTCAAGAATTGGAAAAATCTGACTTTATTTTTGTAAAAAATCATATAAATATTTGCTTCCGCGCCCGAATTTTATGATTTTTCATCATAATTTAGGTAAAAGAAAACATTGCAACAAGAAAATTGCTATTTCAAGTGTGGTAGGTATTCTAGAATCCAGCCAATGAAGCTTACAATATACAACGTATTCATCATAATTAGGTAAAATCTGACTTTTTTTTTGTAAAAAAATTATAAATATTTGCTTCCGCGCTCAAATTTTATAATTTTTCATCATATTTTATCCATAGTATAGGTCCAAAAGCATGTTTAAGAACGTTATAACAAAAGTATCCATTTCAAAAATATGTAAAATCTGACTTTATTTTTAGAAAAAATCATATAAATATTTGCTTCCGTACCCGAATTTTATGATTTTTCATCTTAATTTAGGTAAAAGAAAACATTGCAACAAGAAAATTGCTATTTCAAGTGTGATAGGTATTCTAGAATCCAGCTAATGAAGCTTACAATATACAACGTATTCATCAAAAATAGGTAAAATCTGTCTTTATTTTTGTAAAAAATTAAATAAATATTTGCTTCCGCGTTCGAATTTTATAATTTTTCATCATATTTTATCCATAGTATAGGTCCAAAAGCATGTTTATGAACGTTTTAACAAAAATATCCATTTCAAAAATATGTAAAATCTGACTTTATTTTTGTAAAAAATCATATAAATATTTGCTTCCGCGCCGAATTTTATGATTTTTTATCATAATTTAGGTAAAAGAAAACATTGCTACTAGAAAATTGCTATTTCAAGTGTGTTAGGTATTCTAGAATCCAGCCCATGTAGCTTACAATATACAACGTATTAATCAAAAATAGGTAAAATCTGACTTTTTTTTTGTAAAAAATCATATAAATATTTGTTTGCGTGCCCGATTTTATAATTTTTCATCATATTTTATTCGCAGAATAGGTCCAAAGCCATGTTAATGAACGTTTTAACAAAAATATCCATTTCAAAAGAATAGAAAAAATCTGAATTTATTTGTGTAAAAAATCATATAAATATTTGCTTCCGCACCCGAATTTTATGATTTTTCATCATATTTTAGCTAAAAGAAAACATTGCAACAAGTAAATTGCTATTTCAAGTGTGTTAGGTATTCTAGAATCCAGCCCATGCAGCTTACAATATACAACGTATTCATCAAAAATAGGTAAAATGTGACTTTTTTTTGTAAAAAATCATATAAATATTTGCTGCCGCGCCCGAATTATATGATTTTTCATCCTATTTTAGGTAAAAGAAAACATTGCAACAAGAAAATTGCTATTTTAAGTGTGTTAGGTATTCTAGAATCCAGCCCATGTAGCTTACAATATACAATGTATTCATCAAAAATAGGTAAAATCTGACTTTTTTTTTGTAAAAAATCATTAAAATATTTGTTTGCGCGCCCGAATTTTATAATTTTTCACCATATTTTATCCGCAGTATATGTCCAAAAGCATGTTTATGAATGTTTTATTAAAAATATCCATTTCAAGAATAGGAAAAATCTGACTTTATTTTTGTAAAAAATCATATAAATATTTGCTTCCGCGCCCGAATTTTATGATTTTTCATCATATTTTAGCTAAAAAAAACATTGCAACAAGAAAATTTCTATATCAAGTGTATTAGGTATTCTAGGATCCAGCCAATGAAGCTTACAATATACAAAGTATTCATCAAAAATAAGTAAAATCTGACTTTATTTTTGTAAAAAATCATATAAATATTTGCTTCCGCGCCCGAATTTTATAATTTTTCATCATATTTTATCCACGGTATAGGTCCAAAGGCATGTTTATGAATGTATTAACAAAAATATCCATTTCAAGAATATGTAAAATCTGACTTTATTTTTGTAAAAAATCATATAAATATTTGCTTCCGCGCCCGAATTTTATGATTTTTCATCATAATTTAGGTAAAAGAAAACATTGCAACAAGAAAATTGCTAATTCAAGTGTGGTAGGTATTCTAGAATGCAGCCAATGAAGCTTACAATATACAACGTATTCATCAAAAATAGGTAAAATCTGACTTAATTTTTGTAAAAAATTATATAAATATTTGCTTCCGCGCTCGAATTTTATCATATTTTATCCATACTATAGGTCCAAAAGCATGTTTATGAACGTTTTAACAAAAATATCCATTTCAAAAATATGTAAAATCTGACTTTATTTTTGTAAAAAATCATATAAATATTTGCTTCCGCGCCCGAATTTTATGATTTTTTATCATATTTTCGCTAAAAAAAAACATTGCAACAAGAAAATTTCTATTTCAAGTGTGTTAGGTATTCTAGAATCCAGCCCATGTAGCTTACAATATACAACGTATTCATCAAAAAAAGGTAAAATCTGACTTTTTTTTGTAAAAAATCATATAAATATTTGTTTGCGCGCCCGAATTTTATAAGTTTTTATCATATTTTATCCGCAGTATAGGTCCAAAAGCATGTTTATGAATGTTTTAACAAAAATATCCATTTGAAGAATAGGAAAAATCAGACTTTATTTTTGTAAAAAATCATATAAATATTTGCTTCCGCGCCCGAATTTTATGATTTTTCATCATATTTTAGGTAAAAGAAAACATTGCAACAAGAAAATTGCTATTTCAAGTGTGTTAGGTATTCTAGAATCCAGCCCATGTAGCTTACAATATACAATGTATTCATCAAAAATAGGTAAAATCTGCCTTTTTTTTGTAAAAAATCATAAAAATATTTGTTTGCGCGACCGAATTTTATAATTTTTCATTATATTTTATCCGCAGTATAGGTCCGAAAGCATGATTATGAATGTTTTAACAAAAATATCCATTTCAAGAATAGGAAAAATCTGACTTTATTTTTGTAAAAAATCATATAAATATTTGCTTCCGCGCCCGAATTTTATGATTTTTCATCATATTTTATCCACAGTATAGGTCCAAAAGCATGTTTATGAATGTATTAACAAAAATATCCATTTCAAGAATATGTAAAATCTGACTTTATTTTTGTAAAAAATCATATAAATATTTGCTTCCGCGCCCGAATTTTATAATTTTTCCTCATAATTTAGGTAAAAGAAAACATTGCAACAAGAAAATTGCTATTTCAAGTGTGGTAGGTATTCTAGAATCCAGCCAATGAAGCTTACAATATACAACGTATTCATGAAAAATAGGTAAAATCTGACTTAATTTTTGTAAAAAATTATATAAATATTTGCTTCCGCGCTCGAATTTTATCATATTTTATCCATACTATAGGTCCAAAAGCATGTTTATGAACGTTTTAACAAAAATATCCATTTCAAAAATATGTAAAATCTGACTTTATTTTTGTAAAAAATCATATAAATATTTGCTTCCGCGCCCGAATTTTATGATTTTTCATCATATTTTAGCTAAAAGAAAACATTGCAACAAGAAAATTTCTATTTTAAGTGTGTTAGGTATTCTAGAATCCAGCCCATGTAGCTTACAATATACAACGTATTCATCAAAAAAAGGTAAAAACAGACTTTTTTTTTGTAAAAAATCATATAAATATTTGTTTGCGCGTCCGAATTTTATAACGTTTCATCATATTTTATCCGCAGTATAGGTCCAAAAGCATATTTATAAATGTTTTAACAAAAATATACATTTCAAGAATAGGAAAAATCATACTTTATTTTTGTAAAAAATCATATAAATATTTGCTACCGCACCCGAATTTTATGATTTTTCATCATCTTTTAGCTAAAAGAAAACATTGCAACAAGAAAATTGCTATTTCAAGTGTGTTAGGTATTCTAGAATCCAGCCCATGTAGCTTACAATATACAATGTATTCATCAAAAATAGGTAAAATCTGACTTTTTTTTTGTAAAAAATCATAAAAATATTTGTTTGCGCGCCCGAATTTTATAATTTTTCACCATATTTTATCCGCAGTATAGGTCCAAAAGCATGTTTATGAATGTTTTATCAAAAATATCCATTTCAAGAATAGGAAAAAACTGACTTTATTTTTGTAAAAAATCATATAAATATTTGCTTCCGCGCCCGAATTTTATGATTTTTCATCATATTTTAGCTAAAAGAAAACATTGCAACAAGAATATTGCTATTTCAAGTGTATTAGGTATTCTAGAATCCAGCCCATGTAGCTTACAATATACAACATATTCATCAAAAATAGGTAAAATCTGACTTTCTTTTTGTAAAAAATCATATAAATATTTGTTTGCGCGCCCGAATTTTATAATTTTTCATCATATTTTATCCGCAGTATAGGTCCAAAAGCATGTTTATGAATGTTTTAACAAAAATATCCATTTCAAGAATAGGAATAATCTGACTTTATTTTTGTAAAAAATCATATAAATATTTGCTTCCGCACCCGAATTTTATGATTTTTCATCATATTTTAGCTAAAAGAAAACATTGCAACAAGAAAATTGCTATTTCAAGTGTGGTAGGTATTCTAGAATCCAGCCAATGAAGCTTACAATATACAACGTATTCATCAAAAATAGGTAAAATTTGACTTTTTTTTGTAAAAAATCATATAAATATTTGCTTCCGCACCCGAATTTTATAATTTTTTATCATATTTTATCCACAGTATAGGTCCAAAAACATGTTTATGAATGAATTAACAAAAATATCCATTTCAAGAATATGTAAAATCTGACTTTATTTTTGTAAAAAATCATATAAATATTTGCTTCCGCGCACGAATTTTATGATTTTTCATCATAATTTAGGTAAAAGAAAACATTGCAACAAGAAATTTGCTATTTCAAGTGTGTTAGGTATTCTAGAATCCAGCCCATGTAGCTTACAATATACAATGTATTCATGAAAAATAGGTAAAATCTGACTTTTTTTCGTAAAAATTCATAAAAATATTTGTTTGCGCGCCCGAATTTTATAATTTTTCACCATATTTTATCCGCAGTATAGGTCCAAAAGCATGTTTATGAATGTTTTATCAAAAATATCCATTTCAAGAATAGGAAAAATCTGACTTTATTTTTGTAAAAAATCATATAAATATTTGCTTCCGCGCCCGAATTTTATGATTTTTCATCATATTTTACCTAAAAGAAAACATTGCAACAAGAAGATTGCTATTTCAAGTGTGTTAGGTATTCTAGAATCCAGCCCATGCAGCTTACAATATACCACGTATTCATCAAAAATAGGTAAAATCTGACTTTTTTTTTGTAAAAAATCATATAAATATTTGCTTCCGCGCCCGAATTTTATGATTTTTTATCCTATTTTAGGAAGAAGATTGCTATTTCAAGTGTGGTAGTTATTCTAGAATCCAGCCAAAGAAGCTTATAATATACAACGTATTCATCAAAAATAGGTAAAATTTGAATTTTTTTTGTAAAAAATCATATAAATATTTGCTTCCGCACCCGAATTTTATAATTTTTTATCATATTTTATCCACAGTATAGGTCCAAAAGCATGTTTATGAATGAATTAACAAAAATATCCATTTCAAGAATATGTAAAATCTGATTTTATTTTTGTAAAAAATCATATAAATATTTGCTTCCGCGCCCGAATTTTATGATTTTTCATCATAATTTAGGTAAAAGAAAACATTGCAACAAGAAAATTGCTATTTTAAGTGTGATAGGTATTCTAGAATCCAGCCAATGAAGCTTACAATATACAACGTATTCATCAAAAATAGGAAAAATCTGACTTTATTTTTGTAAAAAATTAAATAAATATTTGCTTCCGCGTTCGAATTTTATAATTTTTCATATTTTATCCATAGTATAGGTCCAAAAGCATGTTTATGAACGTTTTAACAAAAATATCCATTTCAAAAATATGTAAAATCTGACTTTATTTTTGTAAAAAATCATATAAATATTTGCTTCCGCGCCCGAATTTTATGATTTTTCATCCTATTTTAGGTAAAAGAAAACATTGCAACAAGAAAATTGCTATTTCGAGTGTGTTAGGTATTCTAGAATGCAGCCCATGTATCTTACAATATACAATGTATTCATCAAAAATAGGTAAAATCTGACTTTTTTTTTGTAAAAAAACATAAAAATATTTGTTTGCGCGCCCGAATTTTATAATTCTTCATCATATTTTATCCGCAGTATAGGTCCAAAAGCATGTTTATGAATGTTTTAACAAAAATATCCATTTTAAGAATAGGACTAATCTGACTTTATTTTTGTAAAAAATCATATAAATATTTGCTTCCGCGCCCGAATTTTATGATTTTTCATCCTATTTTAGGTAAAAGAAAACATTGCAACAAGAAAATTGCTATTTCAAGTGTGTTAGGTTTTCTAGAATCCAGCCCATGTAGCTTACAATGTACAACGTATTCATCAAAAATAGGTAAAATCTGACTTTTTTTTTGTAAAAAATCATAAAAATATTTGTTTGCGCGCCCGAATTTTATAATTTTTCATCATATTTTATCCGCAGTATAGGTCCAAAAGCATGTTTATGAATGTTTTAACAAAAATATCCATTTCAAGAATAGGATAAATCTGACTTTATTTTTGTAAAAAATCATATAAATATTTGCTTCCGCACCCGAATTTTATGATTTTTCATCATATTTTAGCTAAAAGAAAACATTGCAACAAGAAAATTGCTATTTCAAGTGTGGTAGGTATTCTAGAATCCAGCCAATGAAGCTTACAATATACAACGTATTCATCAAAAATAGGTAAAATTTGACTTTTTTTTGTAAAAAATCATATAAATATTTGCTTCCGCACCCGAATTTTATAATTTTTTATTATATTTTATCCATAGTATAGGTCCAAAAGCATGTTTATGAACGTTTTAACAAAAATTTCCGTTTCAAAAATATGTAAAATCTGACTTTATTTTTGTAAAAAATCATATAAATATTTGCTTCCGCGCCCGAATTTTATGATTTTTCATCATATTTTAGCTAAAAGAAAACATTGCCACAAGAAAATTGCTATTTCAAGGGTGTTAGGTATTCTAGAATCCAGCCCATGTAGCTTACAATATACAACGTATTCATCAAAAATAGGTAAAATCTGACTTTTTTTTTGTAAAAAATCATATAAATATTTGCTTCCTCGCCCGAATTTTAAGATTTTTCATCATGTTTTAGGTAAAAGAAAACATTGCAACAAGAAAATTGCTATTTCAAGTGTGTTAGGTTTTCTAGAATCCAGCCCATGTAGCTTACAATATACAACGTATTCATCAAAAATAGGTAAAATCTGACTTTTTTTTTGTAAAAAATCATATAAATATTTGTTTGCGCGCCCGAATTTTATAATTTTTCATCATATTTTATCCGCAGTATAGGTCCAAAAGCATGTTTATAAATGTTTTAACAAAAATATCCATTTCAAGAATAGGAAAAATCTGAATTTTTTTTGTAAAAAATCATATAAATATTTGCTTCCGCACCCGAATTTTATGATTTTTCATCATATTTTAGCGAAAAGAAAACAGTGCAACAAGTAAATTTCTATTTCAAGTGTGTTAGGTATTCTAGAATCCAGCCCATGCAGCTTACAATATACAACGTATTCATCAAAAATAGATAAAATATGACTTTTTTTTGTAAAAAATCATATAAATATTTGCTTCCGCGCCCGAATTTTATAATTTTTCATCATATTTTATCCACAGTAAAGGTTCAAAAGCATGTTTATGAATGTATTAACAAAAATATCCATTTCAAGAATAGGAAAAATCTGACTTTATTTTTGTAAAAAATCATATAAATATTTACTTTCGGGCACGAATTTTATGATTTTTCATCATATTTTAGCTAAATGAAAACATTGCAACAAGAAAATTGCTATTTCAAGTGTGTTAGGTATTCTAGAATCCAACCCATGTAGCTTACTATATACAACGTATTCATCAAAAATAGGTAAAATCTGACTTTTTTTTGTAAAAAATTATATAAATATTTGCTTCCGCGCTCGAATTTTATAATTTTTTATCATATTTTATCCATAGTATAGGTCCAAAAGCATGTTTATGAACGTTTTAACAAAAATTTCCGTTTCAAAAATATGTAAAATCTGACTTTATTTTTGTAAAAAATCATATAAATATTTGCTTCAGCGCCCGAATTTTATGATTTTTCATCATAATTTAGGTATAACGTTACCTACCTCCTGCGCAAACATTCATAAATTGGCCAAAGATCATCTAGTGGAAGGTTTATCTTACCCTACGTTGTGTTTATTTAAATAAGTAACCCTTCATCGTCATAATACAGAGTAGCTGTTAAGAGTGGAGGAATCGGGACAGGTATTTGATAAAATAAAAGAATGATATTCACTCCAAAAGACAGACAAAATATCTGACTTATGCATTTATTTATAATTAAGAAAATCGTAGAGTGCTGTGGAATATTACACTCTCCGGTATTCACCTTAATAACCTGGGGGAAACCACAGCCAAAACCTCAGGTAGAGAGACAATTTTGAACATTTAACAATCATATAAAAATATTGCATTCAATTCATAAAGAGTTGTCCCAATAATTTATTATAACCATTTATGGTAAAATTGAGTGATTGTGACCACACCAATATGGGAAGTCATTGACAATTGTAAGGGTGTGCGTGTTGGTTTGCGTGGGTTTTTATTATTTATTTCAGAGTCGGCATGCCGTTGCTCTGATATCTTTTGTTTCTGGGGGCGCTCGGCATTGCCTGAGGGCCGTTGTTTTTGGGGTAGACACCCAGCTGAGCTGGCGAGTCTAAAGCGATTACCACTGAGTGGTCGCACGCTCCTCGTAGTGCCGGTGCCGCACTACGGTTGTGTATTGTTTATTAATACCCAAGTGAACGTTCGTTCGTGCTGATACGGCACATTCTTGAGCCTGAGAGTTTGTGCAGAGCACAAAGTCTCGCAAATTACAATTGTTAGACAACCAATATTAGATCGGTTATATTTAATAAAAATATGATATCATTGTGACAACTATAAACCAAAACAAATAACACATACCTGACTTGTCCGAGTTGAATCGTGGGTAAAAGGTCGTTTATGTGAGTATTAATTAATGAGAGAGGAAGGGTTAACTCTATTCTTGGCGCAGCCATAGAACTGAGTTTATAGGAAAGTGAATATTAACTCTATTCCTGGCGCAGCCATAGAACCGAGTTTATAGGAAAGTGAATATTAACTCTGTTCCTGGCGCAGCCATAGAACCGAGTTAATAAGAGGGGAAGGGTTAACTCTATTCCTGCCGCAGCCATAGAACTGAGTTAATGAGAGAGGAATGGTTAACTCTATTCCTGGCGCAGCCATAGAACTGAGTTTATAGAAGAGGAAGGGTTAACTCTATTCCTGGCGCAGCCATAGAACTGAGTTAATGAGAGAGGAAGGGTTAACTCTATTCCTGGCGCAGCCATAGAACTGAGTTAACAAGAGAGGAAGGGTTAACTCTATTCCTGGCGCAGCCATAGAACTGAGTTAATGAGAGAGGAAGGGTTAACTCTATTCCTGGCGCAGCCATAGAACTGAGTTTATAGAAGAGGAAGGGTTAACTCTATTCCTGGCGCAGCCATAGAACTGAGTTAATGACAGAGGAAGGGTTAAGGATGACTTACCCCGGACAAGCCAGGCATAAGCGGAGCCTTGGATTTGACTCCTCGAGTACAGATTTGGACTCAGGTTATATACAAAAATGTCCCTCTTCTCTCCTTCAGAATGAGGGCGTTTCGGGGGTAACCAGCCACGCTCCAGACGCGTGATCGTGGAATCTTCTAGAATCTGCATATTAACCATGCAGATACAGGCTCAGCGTCTCGAAGTCTGTCCCTTTCAAGTGGTTAGGCCATCTGGCTTTCACGCCAGGACGTGGAGTCCATGGGCGTGCGGATAATCCCTTTAGTACTTTGGTGCATTTCAAAATATAAACAAAAACATTATATTTTCTGTTATGTTGCATATTTATTTAAATTAACAGTACCACCTGCAAATATTATATTGAGTCACCTGTACTAGCGTGACATAGGTAAATTTATATTAGTTAAAATCTAATATCCTATTTATTTAGTACGTATTTTGTTAAGGAATATTTGAACTGATGTGTTGTAATAACACATCATTTTAGAGAATTCAAGAATGATTCAAATAAATAATACTTTATCAACTTTATGTTGTTAAAGATATTTGTAGTTATATGATAACTGAAAGGACATGGTTTTTACCAATATGATACTGAAATAGATATTTCTGTTATTTAAAATACTTGATTTGCACATCCGAACTTATTTAAACAATCATAAATTTTATATAATAATCTAAGGAAATATGAATACAATATGGAAATTTGTGAAATCTACGCCTGTGCTCCAAATACAGATAGTGGAATGCATACAATATTTCCGTATATGTCAAGTGTTTTCTGACCTGGACTACTAAATGTAAACAAATCCAACCCTTGACTAGTTTAAAATGAAAACAGATGTTCGTAAAATAATTATTCACAAAAATATTTCATCTTAATAAAAATTATTCCTAATATTATTAATAACAAAATTATACATGCTAGCAGTACTGCTTCAAATCTGACTTTCTTTTTGTAAAAAATCTAATAAATATTTGCTTCCGCGCCCGAATTTTATAATTTTTCATCATATTTTATCCACAGTATAGGTCCAAAAGCATGTTTATGAATGTTTTAACAAAAATATCCATTTCAAGAATAGGTAAAATCTGACTTTATTTTAGGAAAAAATCATATAAATATTTGCTTCCGCGACCGAATTTTATGATTTTTCATCATAATTTAGGTAAAAGAAAACATTGCAACAAGAAAATTGCTATTTAAAGTGTGGTAGGTATTCTAGAATCCAGCCAATGAAGCTTACAATATACAACGTATTCATCAAAAATAGGTAAAATCTGAGTTAATTTTTGTAAAAAATTATATAAATATTTGCTTCCGCGCTCGAATTTTATAATTTTTCATCATATTTTATCCATAGTATAGGTCCAAAAGCATTTTTATGAACGTTTTAACAAAAATATCCATTTCAAAAATATGTAAAATCTGACTTTATTTTAGTAAAAAATCATATAAATATTTGCTTCCGTGCCCGAACTTTATGATTTTTCATCATAATTTAGCTAAAAGAAAACATTGCAACAAGAAAATTGCTATTTCAAGTGTTAGGTATTCTAGAATCCAGCCCATGTAGCTTACAATATACAACGTATTCATCAAAAATAGGTAAAATCTGACTTTTTTTTGTAAAAAATCATATAAATATTTGCTTCCGCGCCCGAATTTTATAATTTTTCATCATATTTTATTTACAATATAGGTCCAAAAGCATGTTTATGAATGTTTTAACAAAAATATCCATTTCAAGAATAGGTAAAATCTGACTTTATTTTGGTAAAAAATCATATAAATATTTGCTTCCGCGACCGAATTTTATGATTTTTCATCATAATTTAGGTAAAAGAAAACATTGCAACAAGAAAATTGCTATTTCAAGTGTGGTAGGTATTCTAGAATCCAGCCAATGAAGCTTACAATATACAACGTATTCATCAAAAATAGGTAAAATCTGACTTTATTTTTGTAAAAATTTATATAAATATTTGCTTCCGCGCTCGAATTTTATAATTTTTCATCATATTTTATCCATAGTATAGGTCCAAAAGCATGTTTATGAACGTTTTAACAAAAATATCCATTTCAAAAATATGTTAAATCTGACTTTTTTTTGTAAAAAATCATATAAATATTTGCTTCCGCGCCCGAATTTTATGATTTTTTATCATATTTTATCCGCAGTATAGGTCCAAAAGCATGTTTATGAACGTTTTAACAAAAATATCCATTTCAAGAATAGGAAAAATCTGACTTTATTTTTGTAAAAAAAAATATAAAAATTTGCTTCCGCACCCGAATTTTATGATTTTTCATCATATTTTAGCTAAAAGATAACATTGCAACAAGAAAATTGCTATTTCAAGTGTGGTAGGTATTCTAGAATCCAGCCAATGAAGCTTAAAATATACAACGTATTCATCAAAAATAGGTAAAACCTGACTTTTTTTTTGTAAAAAATCATATAAATATTTGCTTCCGCGACCGAATTTTATAATTTTTCATCATATTTTATCCACAGTACAGGTCCAAAAGCATGTTTATGAATGTACTAACAAATATATCTATTTTAAGAATATGTAAAATCTGACTTTATTTTTGTAAAAAATCATATAAATATTTGCTTCCGCGCCCGAATTTTATGATTTTTCATCATAATTTAGGTAAAAGAAAACATTGCAACAAGAAAATTGCTATTTCAAGTGTGGTAGGTGTTCTATAATCCAGCCAATGAAGCTTACAATATACAACGTATTCATCAAAAATAGGTAAAATCTGATTTTTTTTTTGTAAAAAATCATATAAATATTTGGTTCCGCGCCCGAATTTTATAATTTTTCATCATATTTTATCCGCAGTATTGGTCCAAAAGCATGTTTATGAATGTTTTAACAAAAATATCCATTACAGGAATAGGAAAAGTCTGACTTTATTTTTGTAAAAAATCATATAAATATTTGCTTCCGCGCCCGAATTTTATGATTTTTCATCATATTTTAGCTAAAAGAAAACATTGCAACAAGAAAATTGCTATTTCAAGTGTGTTAGGTATTCTAGAATCCAGCCCATGTAGCTTACAATATACAACGTATTCATCAAAAATAGGTAAAATCTGACTTTTTTTTTGTAAAAAATCATATAAATATTTGCTTCCGCGCCCGAATTTTAAGATTTTTCATCATGTTTTAGGTAAAAGAAAACATTGCAACAAGAAAATTGCTATTTCAAGTGTGTTAGGTTTTCTAGAATCCAGCCCATGTAGCTTACAATGTACAACGTATTCATCAAAAATAGGTAAAATCTGACTTTTTTTTTGTAAAAAATCATATAAATATTTGTTTGCGCGCGAATTTTATAATTTTTCATCATATTTTATCCATAGTATAGGTCCAAAAGCATGTTTATGAACGTTTTAACAAACATATCCATTTCAAAAATATGTAAAATCTGACTTTATTTTTGTAAAAAATCATATAAATATTTGTTTCCGCGTCCGAATTTTATGATTTTTCATCATATTTTAGCTAAAAGAAAACATTGCCAAAAGAAAATTGCTATTTCAAGGGTGTTAGGTATTCTAGAATCCAGCCCATGTAGCTTACAATATACAACGTATTCATCAAAAATAGGTAAAATCTGACTTTTTTTTTGTAAAAAATCATATAAATATTTGTTTGCGCGCCCGAATTTTATAATTTTTCATCATATTTTATCCGCAGTATAGGTCCAAAAGCATGTTTATAAATGTTTTAACAAAAATATCCATTTCAAGAATAGGAAAAATCTGAATTTTTTTTGTAAAAAATCATATAAATATTTGCTTCCGCACCCGAATTTTATGATTTTTCATCATATTTTAGCGAAAAGAAAACAGTGCAACAAGTAAATTTCTATTTCAAGTGTGTTAGGTATTCTAGAATCCAGCCCATGCAGCTTACAATATACAACGTATTCATCAAAAATAGATAAAATATGACTTTTTTTTGTAAAAAATCATATAAATATTTGCTTCCGCGCCCGAATTTTATAATTTTTCATCATATTTTATCCACAGTAAAGGTTCAAAAGCATGTTTATGAATGTATTAACAAAAATATCCATTTCAAGAATAGGAAAAATCTGACTTTATTTTTGTAAAAAATCATATAAATATTTACTTTCGGGCACGAATTTTATGATTTTTCATCATATTTTAGCTAAATGAAAACATTGCAACAAGAAAATTGCTATTTCAAGTGTGTTAGGTATTCTAGAATCCAACCCATGTAGCTTACTATATACAACGTATTCATCAAAAATAGGTAAAATCTGACTTTTTTTTGTAAAAAATTATATAAATATTTGCTTCCGCGCTCGAATTTTATAATTTTTTATCATATTTTATCCATAGTATAGGTCCAAAAGCATGTTTATGAACGTTTTAACAAAAATTTCCGTTTCAAAAATATGTAAAATCTGACTTTATTTTTGTAAAAAATCATATAAATATTTGCTTCAGCGCCCGAATTTTATGATTTTTCATCATAATTTAGGTATAACGTTACCTACCTCCTGCGCAAACATTCATAAATTGGCCAAAGATCATCTAGTGGAAGGTTTATCTTACCCTACGTTGTGTTTATTTAAATAAGTAACCCTTCATCGTCATAATACAGAGTAGCTGTTAAGAGTGGAGGAATCGGGACAGGTATTTGATAAAATAAAAGAATGATATTCACTCCAAAAGACAGACAAAATATCTGACTTATGCATTTATTTATAATTAAGAAAATCGTAGAGTGCTGTGGAATATTACACTCTCCGGTATTCACCTTAATAACCTGGGGGAAACCACAGCCAAAACCTCAGGTAGAGAGACAATTTTGAACATTTAACAATCATATAAAAATATTGCATTCAATTCATAAAGAGTTGTCCCAATAATTTATTATAACCATTTATGGTAAAATTGAGTGATTGTGACCACACCAATATGGGAAGTCATTGACAATTGTAAGGGTGTGCGTGTTGGTTTGCGTGGGTTTTTATTATTTATTTCAGAGTCGGCATGCCGTTGCTCTGATATCTTTTGTTTCTGGGGGCGCTCGGCATTGCCTGAGGGCCGTTGTTTTTGGGGTAGACACCCAGCTGAGCTGGCGAGTCTAAAGCGATTACCACTGAGTGGTCGCACGCTCCTCGTAGTGCCGGTGCCGCACTACGGTTGTGTATTGTTTATTAATACCCAAGTGAACGTTCGTTCGTGCTGATACGGCACATTCTTGAGCCTGAGAGTTTGTGCAGAGCACAAAGTCTCGCAAATTACAATTGTTAGACAACCAATATTAGATCGGTTATATTTAATAAAAATATGATATCATTGTGACAACTATAAACCAAAACAAATAACACATACCTGACTTGTCCGAGTTGAATCGTGGGTAAAAGGTCGTTTATGTGAGTATTAATTAATGAGAGAGGAAGGGTTAACTCTATTCTTGGCGCAGCCATAGAACTGAGTTTATAGGAAAGTGAATATTAACTCTATTCCTGGCGCAGCCATAGAACCGAGTTTATAGGAAAGTGAATATTAACTCTGTTCCTGGCGCAGCCATAGAACCGAGTTAATAAGAGGGGAAGGGTTAACTCTATTCCTGCCGCAGCCATAGAACTTGTTACGGTTTATTTTTGCAATCTGCAATTTATTTAAAATCTAAATCATTTTATTTCCTTATTATCATTTTTGTTCGCAATTTATGGAACTCTTAGGCATTGCTGGTTGCTTATTGTCAGGAATATTAATTTTTATATTTTTATACATTTGGGCATGTGCAAGTTTGAGCTAACTCGCAGATTTGAGCGAAGTGATTCATTCTGTTCGTTGATCGTCGCTGTAGTCATATCTCAGTGTCTAGTTATTATTTATCATATTGTTTAGTTTATTGTTGGATAAATTTTAACGTGCCCGTTATTTGGGGATTATAACTGAGGAAAGTACTGGGGAAATATTTGTTCCCGCGGAAAATTGTTCCGGATTTATTGCACTGCGATCATTGAAAAACAACTTAGCCGCCCACCATCTCAGGTATTTACTTTTATTGTTGATTAGCCCAGTTGTAGTATCTATAAAGTATTTTGGTAATAATATTTTGATCATTGTTAATTTACAACCAGTAAAAGTAACTTTTAACTTAATCATCGACCTGGCAATGCTAATTGAGTTCTCCTTTCAGGCTTTTATTTTATTTTATTGTATTTACTTTTTCTACCACTATCGATATTACTTCGATCTCGATCCGATTTATTGGATGCTTATGGTTGGATTGGGTTGTTGAGCCCTTATTTTTGGTGGATACACATCTTGGTGGAGGATTTTTGGGGAGAATTGGATGACTGGTACCTCGTGTTTCAAGCGGAAATTGTTCGACGCCATTTTGGAACTCGTCACACACTACGTCACTACCGCACACTACGTCACTCCGACGTCATCAGCTCTCCAAACACATGCAGATAAGCTCTATTTTGATTTTTTTTTCCTGTTGTTATTTTTAAATATTTTTTTGGATTGATTTTTGAATGTTATGTTATTTAATTACATTTATTTACGCTTATGTTATTATTTTATATGTACTAGCTCACGCGAGTCTCAGAATTTTTTATGAGAGATACTCATTTAGGGATTGTTTCGGTTTAGGAAGGGTTAGGACTGAATTTAACTTATTTCGACGCTTGTTACGCTCGCATTACCCTGATTGGTCGACCAACCACCCGTATTGCGCCTATTTTTGCGTATTATATTTAAAGTCTAAGCTATCTAAACATTCGAAGTCCTCGCTCGTTCGTGCGCCACGCATCCCCTATTTGGTACAGTTTATTCACTTATTAGTATTACCTTTCGTTTATATCTCGCATGAGTTATATAATTCATTCAGAAAATTTGTTAATATAAAGAATTTCGATTTCAAACTTTATTTACATATTCGACAACATAATCACAAAACATTAAATGTAATACTACAAATATTTAATATATCCTACATTTTAATTTCAAACGGAGCTTTATTTGTTTTTTTTTTGAGTTACCTACTATTATCTTTGATTATCCTTCACAGATTCGTATTTTCGTGGTTGTATACTAGGTTTCCTTTTTTTTTTAACAACAACCACGTGGCGCCCTATTATAATTTATACTATTTCATTATTTGAACCACCCCCTTCTCCACTGTCTAAAAGCTGGCGGCCGCATTCACTGTTATCTTGAATGCGTAAGAGCTACAATAATACACGACTGTGTGGTGCACGTAGCAAATTTGGCGCCCAACGTGGGGCCCTTGCGTCAAAAAAAAAATAATAGAAGAGGGCCTTGTTTATTTCATTGTTGTGACCATTATTGTGACCATTATCGTCACTATTGTTGCGTGGCGTGGGGTGGCCATTGTTGCCATTATTATTATATCCATTGTTGCCAGTATTTTGACACCACGGTTAATATTATTATTGTGGACATTGTTAACATTTTATTATAATTTTTTTTTGTTGTTGCTTTGGTAGAGGAGACGTCTCTCTTCGCACTGCTCTCGCTAGCATAGTGGTATAGTTTTTTTGTTACTATCGCGGAGAAGGTCTAGCATTGTCGTTTTCTTGTGGCATATTTCTATTGTGTCATTATTGGGGTAGTTTTTATTTCCTTTATTATCCAATTGTTTTTTTTGTTATTGATTGGGGATGGAGTCCAAATTGGAAATTAACAGGTTAAGTAAGACCGAGCTGAGTTACGAATTGAAAATTCGAGGTGTTAGTGATGATAGCGATGTCTCGTCGATGCGGAAGTCATTGCGGTATCTACTTCGGTTAGAGAAAGACTCAAAACGTACATTGCCAGACTATCCTTTTACCTTTGAGGAGGATCATGAGGCATTAGAACAACAAATCGTTGAGATTAAAAATCTAATAGATTCGTTTAGCGGGACAAAATTCTCATCCGAATATAATAAGTTGATTACAAAAATTACGCATTCGTTAGGTCGAGCCAATCGGTGTGTAAGTAAGACTGCTGATGAGAAGAAGAAGAAATCCGAGCAATTTTCTCAGCTAGTCACGTTACAGTCTAAACTTAAAACCAAGGTTAGGAGTTTGAAACATTCGGCAACACTGTTGAGCAGTACTATATTGGAACAATCCATCTCGGGCGAATTAGCTGTTGTTTCGGATACTTCGACAGTCGAGTCTGATTCCGATATGGAAATTGAATCACCACGTATGGTACTCAAGTCAACCCCCGTGTCTCAATGGGACTTAAAATTCTCCGGGGATACCAAACACATGTCGGTCAATGCATTCTTAGAGCGAGTGGAAGAGCTTCGTCTGGCACGCAACGTATCGAGAGTACAATTATTGCGTACTGCCGTTGACTTGTTCAAGGGCACTGCACTTATCTGGTACCGGGCAAACCGTG
This sequence comes from Stenolophus ochropezus, assembly GCA_035578165.1. Lineage (NCBI taxonomy): Eukaryota > Metazoa > Arthropoda > Insecta > Coleoptera > Carabidae > Stenolophus > Stenolophus ochropezus. The sequence goes on along the minus strand of JAQOWZ010000318.1, from coordinate 16,463 downwards.
AATTATTTAGGACATGGGCTGAACTTGTTGTTGCACTTCGGGATGAGTTCCAACCGGTTGATTACGAAGATAAATTACTTGACGAAATCAAACATCGGACTCAAGGGCCTAACGAGAGTATCGGAATTTACATCGCGGTCATGTCTTCTCTTTTTAGTAGACTTAAGGATAAGCTTTCAGAAGATGTTCGTGTGAATATATTATTGAAGAACATCGCTCCGTTCTACCAAACGCAGCTCGGTTTAGTAGATGTCAAAACTGTCTCCGAATTACTGAGGTTATGTCGACGATTAGAAGCCCGTAAAGTCTCTGTAGAAGCTTATGTTCCACCTCCGCGCCGTAGTCAGGCATATGAACCTGATTTAGCTTACGTTTATACTGATGGTCCACAGGCTTCTCAGCACAAATGTTATAATGTTGAAACGAGTGTTGCGGATCCTTCTAAGTCTCCTTCATTAGTTCAACCTCGCCAATCGTGCTGGAATTGCGGTAAGGCGGGTCATTTGTCCTCGCGTTGTCGTCAGCCTCGTAAGAAGCATTGTTTCCGGTGCGGCAAACCGGATGTTACCTGCCGAGACTGCCCTTCGTGTAGTGTCGCGGGAAACGGTCGTCGGATGCAGCGGTAAACCGGCCGTTGCATCGTTCTAGTGTGGAATCGGTATCTGTTAATTATGTTTTGGATTTCATTTTGTCGCATGCTAAGGACGACGAACGCCCTTATCTACAAGTTTATATTTTCGAAAAATGTTTTTTGGGTTTGTTAGATTCTGGTGCAACTTGCACTATTATGGGGAATCCGGGGTGGATTATGTTGCAAAATTTAAATTTATCGCTGAAGGAATCAGCATCGTTTTGTACGGTCGCGAATGGTCAGCGTTGTGCCTGTATCGGGAGTATTTCGGTGCCGATACGGTTGAGAGACCAAGTTAAAGTTATAGACATTCTTATTGTTCCCGAGTTATCGCATGGCTTAATTCTCGGTACGAATTTTTGGAAGACCATGGGTGTAGTTCCAGATCTCCGCCGAGGAGAATGGAAATTTTCTGGTTCGCCTGAAGTTTCAGTTGATGCTATCAGTTCGCGCAGTTGCCTTACACTTGATCAGGAACGACTGTTGAGCTCGCTTATCGACCGAATATTCAAGGACGTAGACGAGAGTGTTATCGGATGTACCTCGCGAGTCGAACATGAAATAGTTACCGACAGCGAACCAATCAAGCAGAGGTACTATCCTATCTCGCCCGCAATGCAAAAGCATGTGGATAAGGAACTTGAGCTTATGTTAACTCAAGGTATCATTGAAAGGTCGCAGAGTCCTTGGTCGTCGCCTATTCTGCTTGTGCCAAAAAAAGACGGGACTTTCCGGTTTTGCGTTGATTACCGCAAGCTGAATAAGGTTAGCCGTCGTGACGCTTACCCGTTGCCATATGTGTCGGATACTTTGGACAAGTTGCGAGATGCTAGGTACCTAACGTCACTCGACATAAAATCGGCCTATTGGCAAATACCGGTTGCGGAAAATTCGAGACAATATACCGCCTTTACAGTTCCGAATCGCGGTCTTTACCAATTTAAACGTATGCCGTTTGGTCTTCATAATGCTCCCGCGACGTGGCAGCGTTTTATAGATAGAGTCATCGGCGTCGACTTGGAACCGCATGTCTTCGTTTACCTCGACGACATCATTATTGTCACTCAAGACTTCGACAAACATTTAGAAATCCTTGAGGAAGTGTTAGTCCGGTTGACGAAAGCTGGCTTGACCCTGGGACGAGAGAAGTGCCAATTCTGCCGGGATGAATTGAAATATTTAGGCTACGTTGTTAATCGTCAAGGTTTGCACGTAGATCCCGATAAGGTTCGGGCTATTATTGAGATTCCGACACCTCGAAACGTATCGGAAGTACGTAGAGTAGTAGGCATGGCATCGTGGTACCGACGTTTCGTACCCCATTTTTCGTCCGTGATTTCACCATTAACCAATTTGCTTCGCAAGAGTGTAAAATTCGATTGGGATCAATCTTGTTCGGACGCTTGGTCAAAACTTAAAAGTCACTTGGTTTCGTCTCCTATTCTTTCGTGCCCAGACTTTCAAAAAGAATTCACGCTACAAACTGACGCGTCTAATTACGGTTTGGGTGCTGTATTGTCGCAGCAACATGATGACGGAGAAAAGGTCATATGTTATCTCTCTCGCTCTCTCACTCGTCAAGAACAAAAATTTTCTACGACCGAAAAAGAACTTTTAGCCCTTCTGTGGTCTGTCGAAAAACTCCGCCCGTATTTGGAAGGAACTCGCTTTACAGCCATTACCGACCACTATTCGCTCTTGTGGCTTAACAATCTTCAGAACCCTTCCGGACGTCTTGCGCGCTGGTCTGTGAGATTACAGCAGTACGACTTTAACATCGTACACCGGAAAGGGAAGGAACACGTAGTTCCTGACGCCCTGTCTCGTGCCGTCCCTGTCGTCGCTGATGTTAGTGTGGCCGAAGTTAACGATAAGTGGTACAATAAACTTTTAGAATCTGTTTCGCGTGATCCGGTACGTTACCCTGCTTTTCGTATAACTAACGGTGTACTGTACAAATTTGTAAAACATAAGTGGCCAGGTTTGGTCAACGAATGCGATCATTGGAAGAGAGTCATACCGAAAGATGAACGTGCGAAATGTATGATGCTGTGTCACGATATACCGACCAGTGGTCATCTTGGTGTCTTTAAAACTTTTCATCGTGCCGCCCAATCATATTATTGGCCGAAGATGAAGGCCGATATAGCGTCTTATGTACGAAGATGTGTAGTCTGCATTAAAGCAAAACCCAGTCAAAAAGCCCCCACAGGTCAAATGGGTGGCCATTCATTTATCTCTCTTCCATGGGAAGTTATTAGTACCGACTTAATCGGTCCCTTGCCGACTTCTTCTCAAGGAAATTCGTTTATTCTCGTTGTGACTGATTGTTTCAGTAAATTTACCGTTTGTTTTCCCCTTCGTAAAGGCACTGCCCCTAATATTGTCCGTCGTATGGAGAACGACGTCTTTTTACTATTCGGTGTACCTCGTGTTATCATTATGGATAATGGTAAGCAATTTCGATCGAAGGAATTCCTCAAATTATGCTCCACGTATAAAGTTAAACCTGCGTTTACTTCATTTTATCACCCCCAGGCAAACCCTACCGAACGAGTCAATAGGGTGTTGAAAACAATGCTCACTTCTTATGTAGCCGACTCGCAGAGATCCTGGGATAAAATCCTCCCTCAAATTTCTTGTGCACTCCGCACTGCGGTTCATGAAGCTACCGGACATAGCCCCTACTTCATTAATTTTGGGCGGGAGATGTTGTTGTCAGGTGATTGTCATAGGGTCCGATTGGACAGCCCTGAAACTGACACTTCCGATGGAAAGAAACTAGCCGACCGCTCTCATCATTTTACGAAGCTGTATGAGGATGTCCAATCACGCTTACAGAAGGCTTATACCAAGTCTAAAACTCGATATGATCTTCGTCGCCGTGTAGTCAATTATTCTCCTAATCAGCTTGTATGGCGAAAAAATTTTGTTCTGTCGGATGCCACGAAATATTTTTCGGCTAAATTAGCAGACAAGTACGTAGGTCCCTTTATGATACATAAGAAGGTAGCGCAAGATAATTATCAGCTGAAGAGCTTAGAAGGTGAAATACTCACTGGCACTTGGAGCAGCCAACACCTTAAGGAACATCCCGAAATCGACCCTGGTTAGAAATCATTAAAGAGTATTCTATCGGTCCCGTATTTTGTTCTGACCCTCGCATTAGATACGGCTTACGATCTATTGTTCTTTGGATATTTCCGTTTTCTTTCTTTTGTATCTCTCTCGTATCACTGGGAGCCATCTTCGGTGGTGAAGAGAATTGTCGGTTACATTCCTTATCAATTCCGAATAGGAAATTTTAGTTGCCACGAAAATTTCCTCGACAGGTAAGAGGGGGAATTGTTACGGTTTATTTTTGCAATCTGCAATTTATTTAAAATCTAAATCATTTTATTTCCTTATTATCATTTTTGTTCGCAATTTATGGAACTCTTAGGCATTGCTGGTTGCTTATTGTCAGGAATATTAATTTTTATATTTTTATACATTTGGGCATGTGCAAGTTTGAGCTAACTCGCAGATTTGAGCGAAGTGATTCATTCTGTTCGTTGATCGTCGCTGTAGTCATATCTCAGCGTCTAGTTATTATTTATCATATTGTTTAGTTTATTGTTGGATAAATTTTAACGTGCCCGTTATTTGGGGATTATAACTGAGGAAAGTACTGGGGAAATATTTGTTCCCGCGGAAAATTGTTCCGGATTTATTGCACTGCGATCATTGAAAAACAACTTAGCCGCCCACCATCTCAGGTATTTACTTTTATTGTTGATTAGCCCAGTTGTAGTATCTATAAAGTATTTTGGTAATAATATTTTGATCATTGTTAATTTACAACCAGTAAAAGTAACTTTTAACTTAATCATCGACCTGGCAATGCTAATTGAGTTCTCCTTTCAGGCTTTTATTTTATTTTATTGTATTTACTTTTTCTACCACTATCGATATTACTTCGATCTCGATCCGATTTATTGGATGCTTATGGTTGGATTGGGTTGTTGAGCCCTTATTTTTGGTGGATACACATCTTGGTGGAGGATTTTTGGGGAGAATTGGATGACTGGTACCTCGTGTTTCAAGCGGAAATTGTTCGACGCCATTTTGGAACTCGTCACACACTACGTCACTACCGCACACTACGTCACTCCGACGTCATCAGCTCTCCAAACACATGCAGATAAGCTCTATTTTGATTTTTTTTTCCTGTTGTTATTTTTAAATATTTTTTTGGATTGATTTTTGAATGTTATGTTATTTAATTACATTTATTTACGCTTATGTTATTATTTTATATGTACTAGCTCACGCGAGTCTCAGAATTTTTTATGAGAGATACTCATTTAGGGATTGTTTCGGTTTAGGAAGGGTTAGGACTGAATTTAACTTATTTCGACGCTTGTTACGCTCGCATTACCCTGATTGGTCGACCAACCACCCGTATTGCGCCTATTTTTGCGTATTATATTTAAAGTCTAAGCTATCTAAACATTCGAAGTCCTCGCTCGTTCGTGCGCCACGCATCCCCTATTTGGTACAGTTTATTCACTTATTAGTATTACCTTTCGTTTATATCTCGCATGAGTTATATAATTCATTCAGAAAATTTGTTAATATAAAGAATTTCGATTTCAAACTTTATTTACATATTCGACAACATAATCACAAAACATTAAATGTAATACTACAAATATTTAATATATCCTACATTTTAATTTCAAACGGAGCTTTATTTGTTTTTTTTTTGAGTTACCTACTATTATCTTTGATTATCCTTCACAGATTCGTATTTTCGTGGTTGTATACTAGGTTTCCTTTTTTTTTTAACAACAACCACGTGGCGCCCTATTATAATTTATACTATTTCATTATTTGAACCACCCCCTTCTCCACTGTCTAAAAGCTGGCGGCCGCATTCACTGTTATCTTGAATGCGTAAGAGCTACAATAATACACGACTGTGTGGTGCACGTAGCAAACTGAGTTAATGAGAGAGGAATGGTTAACTCTATTCCTGGCGCAGCCATAGAACTGAGTTTATAGAAGAGGAAGGGTTAACTCTATTCCTGGCGCAGCCATAGAACTGAGTTAATGAGAGAGGAAGGGTTAACTCTATTCCTGGCGCAGCCATAGAACTGAGTTAACAAGAGAGGAAGGGTTAACTCTATTCCTGGCGCAGCCATAGAACTGAGTTAATGAGAGAGGAAGGGTTAACTCTATTCCTGGCGCAGCCATAGAACTGAGTTTATAGAAGTGGAAGGGTTAACTCTATTCCTGGCGCAGCCATAGAACTGAGTTAATGACAGAGGAAGGGTTAAGGATGACTTACCCCGGACAAGCCAGGCATAAGCGGAGCCTTGGATTTGACTCCTCGAGTACAGATTTGGACTCAGGTTATATACAAAAATGTCCCTCTTCTCTCCTTCAGAATGAGGGCGTTTCGGGGGTAACCAGCCACGCTCCAGACGCGTGATCGTGGAATCTTCTAGAATCTGCATATTAACCATGCAGATACAGGCTCAGCGTCTCGAAGTCTGTCCCTTTCAAGTGGTTAGGCCATCTGGCTTTCACGCCAGGACGTGGAGTCCATGGGCGTGCGGATAATCCCGTTAGTACTTTGGTGCATTTCAAAATATAAACAAAAACATTATATTTTCTGTTATGTTGCATATTTATTTAAATTAACAGTACCACCTGCAAATATTATATTGAGTCACCTGTACTAGCGTGACATAGGTAAATTTATATTAGTTAAAATCTAATATCCTATTTATTTAGTACGTATTTTGTTAAGGAATATTTGAACTGATGTGTTGTAATAACACATCATTTTAGAGAATTCAAGAATGATTCAAATAAATAATACTTTATCAACTTTATGTTGTTAAAGATATTTGTAGTTATATGATAACTGAAAGGACATGGTTTTTACCAATATGATACTGAAATAGATATTTCTGTTATTTAAAATACTTGATTTGCACATCCGAACTTATTTAAACAATCATAAATTTTATATAATAATCTAAGGAAATATGAATACAATATGGAAATTTGTGAAATCTACGCCTGTGCTCCAAATACAGATAGTGGAATGCATACAATATATCCGTATATGTCAAGTGTTTTCTGACCTGGACTACTAAATGTAAACAAATCCAACCCTTGACTAGTTTAAAATGAAAACAGATGTTCGTAAAATAATTATTCACAAAAATATTTCATCTTAATAAAAATTATTCCTAATATTATTAATAACAAAATTATACATGCTAGCAGTACTGCTTCAAATCTGACTTTCTTTTTGTAAAAAATCTAATAAATATTTGCTTCCGCGCCCGAATTTTATAATTTTTCATCATATTTTATCCACAGTATAGGTCCAAAAGCATGTTTATGAATGTTTTAACAAAAATATCCATTTCAAGAATAGGTAAAATCTGACTTTATTTTAGGAAAAAATCATATAAATATTTGCTTCCGCGACCGAATTTTATGATTTTTCATCATAATTTAGGTAAAAGAAAACATTGCAACAAGAAAATTGCTATTTAAAGTGTGGTAGGTATTCTAGAATCCAGCCAATGAAGCTTACAATATACAACGTATTCATCAAAAATAGGTAAAATCTGAGTTAATTTTTGTAAAAAATTATATAAATATTTGCTTCCGCGCTCGAATTTTATAATTTTTCATCATATTTTATCCATAGTATAGGTCCAAAAGCATTTTTATGAACGTTTTAACAAAAATATCCATTTCAAAAATATGTAAAATCTGACTTTATTTTAGTAAAAAATCATATAAATATTTGCTTCCGTGCCCGAACTTTATGATTTTTCATCATAATTTAGCTAAAAGAAAACATTGCAACAAGAAAATTGCTATTTCAAGTGTTAGGTATTCTAGAATCCAGCCCATGTAGCTTACAATATACAACGTATTCATCAAAAATAGGTAAAATCTGACTTTTTTTTGTAAAAAATCATATAAATATTTGCTTCCGCGCCCGAATTTTATAATTTTTCATCATATTTTATTTACAATATAGGTCCAAAAGCATGTTTATGAATGTTTTAACAAAAATATCCATTTCAAGAATAGGTAAAATCTGACTTTATTTTGGTAAAAAATCATATAAATATTTGCTTCCGCGACCGAATTTTATGATTTTTCATCATAATTTAGGTAAAAGAAAACATTGCAACAAGAAAATTGCTATTTCAAGTGTGGTAGGTATTCTAGAATCCAGCCAATGAAGCTTACAATATACAACGTATTCATCAAAAATAGGTAAAATCTGACTTTATTTTTGTAAAAATTTATATAAATATTTGCTTCCGCGCTCGAATTTTATAATTTTTCATCATATTTTATCCATAGTATAGGTCCAAAAGCATGTTTATGAACGTTTTAACAAAAATATCCATTTCAAAAATATGTTAAATCTGACTTTTTTTTGTAAAAAATCATATAAATATTTGCTTCCGCGCCCGAATTTTATGATTTTTTATCATATTTTATCCGCAGTATAGGTCCAAAAGCATGTTTATGAACGTTTTAACAAAAATATCCATTTCAAGAATAGGAAAAATCTGACTTTATTTTTGTAAAAAATCATATAAAAATTTGCTTCCGCACCCGAATTTTATGATTTTTCATCATATTTTAGCTAAAAGATAACATTGCAACAAGAAAATTGCTATTTCAAGTGTGGTAGGTATTCTAGAATCCAGCCAATGAAGCTTAAAATATACAACGTATTCATCAAAAATAGGTAAAACCTGACTTTTTTTTTGTAAAAAATCATATAAATATTTGCTTCCGCGACCGAATTTTATCATTTTTCATCATATTTTATCCACAGTACAGGTCCAAAAGCATGTTTATGAATGTACTAACAAATATATCTATTTTAAGAATATGTAAAATCTGACTTTATTTTTGTAAAAAATCATATAAATATTTGCTTCCGCGCCCGAATTTTATGATTTTTCATCATAATTTAGGTAAAAGAAAACATTGCAACAAGAAAATTGCTATTTCAAGTGTGGTAGGTGTTCTATAATCCAGCCAATGAAGCTTACAATATACAACGTATTCATCAAAAATAGGTAAAATCTGATTTTTTTTTTGTAAAAAATCATATAAATATTTGGTTCCGCGCCCGAATTTTATAATTTTTCATCATATTTTATCCGCAGTATTGGTCCAAAAGCATGTTTATGAATGTTTTAACAAAAATATCCATTACAGGAATAGGAAAAGTCTGACTTTATTTTTGTAAAAAATCATATAAATATTTGCTTCCGCGCCCGAATTTTATGATTTTTCATCATATTTTAGCTAAAAGAAAACATTGCAACAAGAAAATTGCTATTTCAAGTGTGTTAGGTATTCTAGAATCCAGCCCATGTAGCTTACAATATACAACATATTCATCAAAAATAGGTAAAATCTGACTTTTTTTTGTAAAAAATCATATAGATATTTGTTTGCGCGCCCGAATTTTATAATTTTTCATCATATTTTATCCGCAGTATAGGTCCAAAAGCATGTTTATGAATGATTTAACAAAAATATCCATTTCAAGAATAGGAAAAATCTTTCTTTATTTTTGTAAAAAATCATATAAATATTTGTTTCCGCACCTGAATTTTATGATTTTTCATCATATTTTAGCTAAAAGAAAACATTGCAACAAGAAAATTGCTATTTCAAGTGTGGTAGGTATTCTAGAATCCAGCCAATGAAGCTTACAATATACAACGTATTCATCAAAAATAGGTATAATCTGACTTTCTTTTTGTAAAAAATCTAATAAATATTTTCTTCCGCGCCCGAATTTTATAATTTTTCATCATATTTTATCCACAGTATAGGTCCAAAAGCATGTTTATGAATGTTTTAACAAAAATATCCATTTCAAGAATAGGTAAAATCTGACTTTATTTTGGTAAAAAATCATATAAATATTTGCTTCCGCGACCGAATTTTATGATTTTTTATCATAATTTAGGTAAAAGAAAACATTGCAACAAGAATATTGCTATTTCAAGTGTGGTAGGTGTTCTAGAATCCAGCCAATGAAGCTTAAAATATACAACGTATTCATCAAAAATAGGTAAAATCTGACTTAATTTTTGTAAATAATTATATAAATATTTGTTTCCGCTCTCGAATTTTATAATTTTTCATCATATTTTATCCATAGTATAGGTCCAAAAGCATGTTTATGAACGTTTTAACAAAAATATCCATTTCAAAAATATGTAAAATCTGACTTTATTTTTGTTAAAAATCATATAATTATTTGGTTCCGCGCCCGAGTTTTATGATTTTTCATCATAATTTAGGTAAAGAAAACATTGCAACAAGAAAATTGCTATTTCAAGTGTGGAAGGTATTCTAGAATCCAGCCAATGAAGCTTACAATATACAACGTATTCATCAAAAATAGGTAAAATCTGATTTTTTTTTTGTAAAAAATCATATAAATATTTGCTTCCGCGCCCTAATTTTATAATTTTTCATCATATTTTATCCGCAGTATAGGTCCACAAGCATGTTTACGAATGTTTTAACAAAAATATCCATTTCAAGAATAGGAAAAGTCTGACTTTATTTTTGTAAAAAATCATATAAATATTTTCTTCCACGCCCGAATTTTATGATTTTTCAACATATTTTAGCTAAAAGAAAAGATTGTAACAAGAAAATTGCTATTTCAAGTGTGTTAGGTATTCTAGAATCCAGCACATGTAGCTTACAATATACAAGATATTCATCAAAAATAGGTAAAATCTGACTTTTTTTTGAAAAAAATCATATAAATATTTGTTTGCGCGCCCGAATTTTATAATTTTTCATCATATTTTATTCGCAGTATAGGTCCAAAAGCATGTTTATGAATGATTTAACAAAAATATTTATTTCAAGAATAGGAAAAATCTGACTTTATTTTTGTAAAAAATCATATAAATATTTGCTTCCGCACCTGAATTTTATGATTTTTCAACATATTTTAGGCAAAAAGAAAACATTGCAACAAGAAAATTGCTATTTCAAGTGTGTTAGGTATTCTAGAATCCAGCCCATGTAGCTTACAATATACAACGTATTCATTAAAAATAGGTAAAATCTGACTTTTTTTTGAAAAAATCATATAAATATTTGCTTCCGCGTCCGAATTTTATAATTTTTCATCATATTTTATCCATAGTATAGGTCCAAAGCATGTTTATGAACGTTTTAACAAAAATATCCATTTCAAAAATATGTAAAATCTGACTTTATTTTGGTAAAAAATCATATAAATATTTGCTTCCGCGCCCGAATTTTATGATTTTTCATCATATTTTAGCTGCAAGAAAACATTGCAACAAGTAAATTGCTATTTCAAGTGTGTTAGGTATTCTAGAATCCAGCCCATGTAGCTTACAATATACAACGTATTCATTAAAAATAGGTAAAATCTGAATTTTTTTTGTAAAAAATCATATAAATATTTGCTTCCGCGCCCGAATTTTATAATTTTTCATCATATTTTATTTACAGTATAGGTCCAAAAGCATGAATATGAATGTTTTAACAAAAATATCCATTTCAAGAATAGGTAAAATCTGACTTTATTTTGGTAAAAAATCATATAAATATTTGCTTCAGCGACCGAATTTTATGATTTTTTATCATAATTTAGGTAAAAGAAAACATTGCAACAAGAAAATTGCTATTTAAAGTGTGGTAGGTATTCAAGAATCCTGCCAATGAAGCTTACAATATACAACGTATTCATCAAAAATAGGTAAAATCTGACTTAATTTTTGTAAAAAATTATATAAATATTTGCTTCCGCGCTCGAATTTTATAATTTTTCATCATATTTTAATCCATAGTATAGGTCCAAAAGCATGTTTATGAACGTTTTAACAAAAATATCCATTTCAAAAATATGTAAAATCAGACTTTATTTTTGTAAAAAATCATATAATTATTTGCTTCTGCGCCCGAATTTTATGATTTTTCATCATATTTTAGCTAAAAGAAAACATTGCAACAAGAAAATTGCTATTTCAAGTGTGTTAGGTATTCTAGAATCCAGCCCATGTAGCTTACAATATACAACGTATTCATCAAAAAAAGGTAAAATCTGACTTTTTTTTTGTAAATAATCATATAAATATTTGTTTGCGCGCCTGAATTTTATAATTTTTTATCATATTTTACCCGCAGTATAGGTCCAAAAGAATGTTTATAAATGTTTTAACAAAAATATCCATTTCAAGAATAGGAAAAATCTGACTTTATTTTTGTAAAAAATCATATAAATATTTGCTTCCGCACCCGAATTTTATGATTTTTTATCATATTTTAGCTAAAAGAAAACATTGCAACAAGTAAATTGCTATTTTAAGTGTGTTAGGTATTCTAGAATCCAGCCTATGCAGCTTACAATATACAACGTATTCATCAAAAATAGGTAAAATCTGACTTTTTTTGTAAAAAATCATATAAATTTTTGCTTCCGCGCCCGAATTTTATAATTTTTTATCATATTTTATCCACAGTATAGGTCCAAAAGCATGTTTATGAATGTATTAACAAAAATATCCATTTCAAGAATATGTAAAATCTGACTTTATTTTTGTAAAAAATCATATAAATATTTGCTTCCGCGCCCGAATTTTATGATTTTTTATCATAATTTAGGTAAAAGAAAACATTGCAACAAGAAAATTGCTATTTCAAGTGTGGTAGGTGTTCTATAATCCAGCCAATGAAGCTTACAATATACAACGTATTCATCAAAAATAGGTAAAATCTGATTTTTTTTTTGTAAAAAATCATATAAATATTTGGTTCCGCGCCCGAATTTTATAATTTTTCATCATATTTTATCCGCAGTATTGGTCCAAAAGCATGTTTATGAATGTTTTAACAAAAATATCCATTACAGGAATAGGAAAAGTCTGACTTTATTTTTGTAAAAAATCATATAAATATTTGCTTCCGCGCCCGAATTTTATGATTTTTCATCATATTTTAGCTAAAAGAAAACATTGCAACAAGAAAATTGCTATTTCAAGTGTGTTAGGTATTCTAGAATCCAGCCCATGTAGCTTACAATATACAACATATTCATCAAAAATAGGTAAAATCTGACTTTTTTTTGTAAAAAATCATATAGATATTTGTTTGCGCGCCCGAATTTTATAATTTTTCATCATATTTTATCCGCAGTATAGGTCCAAAAGCATGTTTATGAATGATTTAACAAAAATATCCATTTCAAGAATAGGAAAAATCTTTCTTTATTTTTGTAAAAAATCATATAAATATTTGTTTCCGCACCTGAATTTTATGATTTTTCATCATATTTTAGCTAAAAGAAAACATTGCAACAAGAAAATTGCTATTTCAAGTGTGGTAGGTATTCTAGAATCCAGCCAATGAAGCTTACAATATACAACGTATTCATCAAAAATAGGGTATAATCTGAATTTCTTTTTGTAAAAAATCTAATAAATATTTTCTTCCGCGCCCGAATTTTATAAATTTTTCATCATATTTTATCCACAGTATAGGTCCAAAAGCATGTTTATTAATGTTTTAACAAAAATATCCATTTCAAGAATAGGTAAAATCTGACTTTATTTTGGTAGAAAATCATATAAATATTTGTCTTCCGCGACCGAATTTTATGATTTTTTATCATAATTTAGGTAAAAGAAAACAATTGCAACAAGAATATTGCTATTTCAAGTGTGGTAGGTGTTCTAGAATCCAGCCAATGAAGCTTAAAATATACAACGTATTCATCAAAAATAGGTAAAATCTGACTTAATTTTTGTAAAAAATTATATAAATATTTGTTTCCGCTCTCGAATATTATAATTTTTCATCATATTTTATCCATAGTATAGGTCCAAAAGCATGTTTATGAACGTTTTAAAACAAAAATATCCATTTCAAAAAATATGTAAAATCTGACTTTATTTTTGTTAAAAATCATATAATTATTTGGTTCCGCGCCCGAGTTTTATGATTTTTCATCATAATTTAGGTAAAGAAAACATTGCAAACAAGAAAATTGCTATTTCAAGTGTGGAAGGTATTCTAGAATCCAGCCAATGAAGCTTACAATATACAACGTATTCATCAAAAATAGGTAAAATCTGATTTTTTTTTGTAAAAAATCATATAAATATTTGCTTCCGCGCCCTAATTTTATAATTTTTCATCATATTTTATCCGCAGTATAGGTCCACAAGCATGTTTACGAATGTTTTAACAAAAATATTCCATTTCAAGAATAGGAAAAGTCTGACTTTATTTTTGTAAAAAATCATATAAATATTTTCTTCCACGCCCGAATTTTATGATTTTTCAACATATTTTAGCTAAAAGAAAGATTGTAACAAGAAAATTGCTATTTCAAGTTGTTAGGTATTCTAGAATCCAGCACATGTAGCTTACAATATACAAGATATTCATCAAAAATAGGTAAAATCTGACTTTTTTTGAAAAAAATCATATAAATATTTGTTTGCGCGCCCGAATTTTATAATTTTTCATCATATTTTATTCGCAGTATAGGTCCAAAAGCATGTTTATGAATGATTTAACAAAAATATTTATTTCAAGAATAGGAAAAATCTGACTTTATTTTTGTAAAAAATCATATAAATATTTGCTTCCGCACCTGAATTTTATGATTTTTCAACATATTTTAGGCAAAAGAAAACATTGCAACAAGAAAATTGCTATTTCAAGTGTGTTAGGTATTCTAGAATCCAGCCCATGTAGCTTACAATATACAACGTATTCATTAAAAATAGGTAAAATCTGACTTTTTTTGAAAAAAATCATATAAATATTTGCTTCCGCGTCCGAATTTATAATTTTTTCATCATATTTTATCCATAGTATAGGTCCAAAGCATGTTTATGAACGTTTTAACAAAAATATCCATTTCAAAAATATGTAAAATCTGACTTTATTTTGTAAAAAAATCATATAAATATTTGCTTCCGCGCCCGAATTTTATGATTTCTTCATCATATTTTAGCTGCAAGAAAACATTGCAACAAGTAAATTGCTATTTCAAGTGTGTTAGGTATTCTAGAATCCAGCCCATGTAGCTTACAATATACAACGTATTCATTAAAATAGGTAAAATCTGATTTTTTTTGTAAAAAAATCATATAAATATTTGCTTCCCGCGCCCGAATTTTATAATTTTTCATCATATTTTATTTACAGTATAGGTCCAAAAGCATGAATATGAATGTTTTAACAAAAATATCCATTTCAAGAATAGGTAAAATCTGACTTTATTTTGGTAAAAAAATCATATAAATATTTGCTTCAGCGACCGAATTTTATGATTTTTTATCATAATTTAGGTAAAAGAAAACATTGCAACAAGAAAATTGCTATTTAAAGTGTGGTAGGTATTCAAGAATCCTGCCAATGAAGCTTACAATATACAACGTATTCATCAAAAATAGGTAAAATCTGACTTAATTTTTGTAAAAAATTATATAAATATTTGCTTCCGCGCTCGAATTTTATAATTTTTCATCATATTTTAATCCATAGTATAGGTCCAAAAGCATGTTTATGAACGTTTTAACAAAAATATCCATTTCAAAAATATGTAAAATCAGACTTTATTTTTGTAAAAAATCATATAATTATTTGCTTCTGCGCCCGAATTTTATGATTTTTCATCATATTTTAGCTAAAAGAAAACATTGCAACAAGAAAATTGCTATTTCAAGTGTGTTAGGTATTCTAGAATCCAGCCCATGTAGCTTACAATATACAACGTATTCATCAAAAAAAGGTAAAATCTGACTTTTTTTTGTAATAATCATATAAATATTGTTTGCGCGCCTGAATTTTATAATTTTTTATCATATTTTACCCGCAGTATAGGTCCAAAAGAATGTTTATAAATGTTTTAACAAAAATATCCATTTCAAGTATAGGAAAAATCTGACTTTATTTTGTAAAAAATCATATAAATATTTGCTTCCGCACCCGAATTTTATGATTTTTTATCATATTTTAGCTAAAAGAAAACATTGCAACAAGTAAATTGCTATTTAAGTGTGTTAGGTATTCTAGAATCCAGCCTATGCAGCTTACAATATACAACGTATTCATCAAAAATAGGTAAAATCTGACTTTTTTTGTAAAAAATCATATAAATTTTTGCTTCCGCGCCCGAATTTTATAATTTTTTATCATATTTTATCCACAGTATAGGTCCAAAAGCATGTTTATGAATGTATTAACAAAAATATCCATTTCATGAATATGTAAAATCTGACTTTATTTTTTGTAAAAATCATATAAATATTTGCTTCCGCGCCCGAATTTTATGATTTTTCATCTTAATTTAGGTAAAAAGAAAACATTGCAACAAGAAATTTGCTATTTCAAGAGTGATAGGTATTCTAGAATCCAGCCAATGAAGCTTACAATATACAACGTATTCATCAAAAATAGGTAAAATCTGACTTAATTTTTGTAAAAAATTATATAAATATTTGCTTCCGCGCTTGAATTTTATAATTTTTCATCATATTTTATCCGCAGTATAGGTCCAAAAGCATGTTTATGAATGTTTAAACAAAAATATCCATTTCAAGAATAGAAAAATCTGACTTTATTTTTGTAAAAATCATATAAATATTTTCTTCCGCACACCCGAATTTTATGATTTTTCATCATATATAAGCTAAAAGAAAACATTGCAACAAGTAAATTGCTATTTTAAGTGTGTTAGGTATTCTAGAATCCAGACTCTGAGATAGCGCGT
>JAQOWZ010000317.1:0-61637 GCA_035578165.1 Stenolophus ochropezus | reverse complement strand
TCTAGAATCCAGCCAATGAAGCTTACAATATACAATGTATTCATCAAAAATAGGAAAAATCTGACTTTATTTTTGTAAAAAATTATATAAATATTTGCTTCCGCGCCCGAATATTATAATTATTTATCATATTTTATCTATAGAATTGGTCCAAAAGCATGTTTATGAATGTTTTAACAAAAATATCCATTTCAAGAATAGGTAAAATCTGACTTTATTTTTGTAAAAAATCATATAAGTATTTGCTTCTGCGCTCGAATTTTATGATTTTTCATCATATTTCAGCTAAAAGAAAACATTGCAACAAGAAAATTGCTATTTCAAGTGTGTTAGGTATTCTAGAATCCAGCCCATGTAGCTTACAATATACAACTTATTCATCAAAAATAGGTAAAATCTGACTTTTTTTGTAAAAAATCATATAAATATTTTCTTCCGCGCCCGAATTTTATAATTTTCCATTATATTTTATCTATAGTATAGGTCCAAAAGCATGTTTATGAATGTTTTAACAAAAATATCCATTTCAAGAATAGGTAAAATCTGACTTTATTTTTGTAAAAAATCATATAAATATTTGCTTCCGTGCCCGAATTTTTATAAATTTTCATCATAATTTAGGTAAAAGAAAACACTGCAACAAGAAAAATGCTATTTCAAGTGAGGTAGGTATTCTAGAATCCAGCCGATGAAGCTTACAATATACAACGTATTCAATCAAAAAATCATATTAATATTTGCTTCCGCGGCCGAATTTTATGATTTTTCATCATATTTTAGCTAAAAGAAAACATTACAACAAGAAAATTGCTATTTCAAGTGTGTTAGGTATTCTAGAATGCAGCCCATGTAGCTTACAATATACAAGGTATTCATGAAAAATAGGTAAAATCTGACTTTATTTTTGTAAAAAATTATATAAATATTTGCCTTCCGCGCCCGAATTTTATAATTTTTCATCATATTTTATCCAAAAAATTGGTCTAAAAGCATGTTTATGAATGTTTTAACAAAATTATCCATTTCAAGAATAGGTAAAATCTGACATTATTTTTGAAAAAAATCATATAAATATTTGCTTCCGCGCCCGAATTTTATGATTTTTTATCATTTTTTAGGTAAAAGAAAACATTACAACAAGAAAAATTGCTATTTAAAGTGTGTTAGGTATTCTACAATCCAGCCTATGTAGCTTACAATATACAACGTATTCATCAAAAATATGTAAAATCTGCCTTTTTTTTGTAAAAAATCATATAACTATTTGCTTTCGCGACCGAATTTTATAACTTTTCATCATATTTTATCCACAGTATAGGTCCAAAAGCATGTTTATGAATGTTTTAACAAAATATCCATTTCAAAAATTGGTAAAATCTGACTTTATTTTTGTAAAAAAATCATATAAATATTTGCTTCCGTGCCCAAATTTTATGATTTTTCATCATATTTTAGCTAAAAGAAAACATTACAACAAAAAAAATTGCTATTTCAAGTGTGTTAGGTATTCTAGAATCCAGCCTATGAAGCTTACAATATACAACGTATTCATCAAAATTAGGTAAAATCTGACTTTATTTTTGTAAAAAATTATATAAATATATGCTTCCGCGCCCGAATTTTATAATTTTTCATTATATTTTATCCATAGTATAGGTCCAGAAGCATGTTTATGAATGTTTTAACAAAAATATCCATTTCAAGAATAGGTAAAATCTGACATTATTTTTGTAAAAAAATCATATAAATATTTGCTTCCGCGCCCGAATTTTATGATTTTTTCATCATAATTTAGATAAAAGAAAACATTGCAACAAGAAAATTGCTATTTAAAGTGTGTTAGGTATTCTACAATCCAGCCCATGAAGCTTACAATATACAACGTATTCATCAAAAATAGGTATAATCTGCCTTTTTTTTGTAAAAAATCATATAAATATTTGCTTTCGCGACCGAATTTTATAAATTTTCATCATATTTTATCAACAGTATAGGTCCAAAAGCATGTTTATGAATGTTTTAACAAAAAAATCCATTTCAAGAATAAGTAAAATCTGACTTTATTTTTGTAAAAATCATATATATATTTGCTTCCGCGGCCGAATTTAATGATTTTTTATCATATTTTAGCTAAAAGAAAACATTACAACAAGAAAATTGCTATTTCAAGTGTGTTAGGTATTCTAGAATCCAGCCAATGAAGCCTAAAATATACAACGTATTCATCAAAAATAGGTAAAATCTGACTTAATTTTTGTAAAAAATCCTATAAATATTTGCTTTTGCGCCCGATTTTTATGATTTTTTATCATATTTTAGCTAAAAGAAAACATTGCAAAAAGAAAATTGCTATTTCAAGTGTGTTAGGTATTCTAGAATGCAGCCCATGTAGCTTACAATATACAACGTATTCATAAAAAATAGATAAAATCTTACTTTTTTTTTGTAAAAAATCATATAAATATTTGCTTCTGCGCCCGAATTTTTTAATATTTCATCTTATTTTATCCACAGTATAGGTCCAAAAGCATGTTTATGAATGTATTAGCAAAAATATCCATTTTCAAGAATATATAAAATCTGACTTTATTTTTGTAAAAAATCATATAAATATTTGCTTCCGCGCCTGAAATTTATGATTTTTCATCATATTTTAGCTAAAAGAAAACATTGCAACAAGAAAATTGCTATTTAAAGTGTATTAGGTTTTCTAGAATCCAGCCCATCTAGCTTACAATATACAACGTATTCATCAAAAATAGGTAAAATCTGACTTTTTTTTTGTAAAAAATCTTATAAATATTTGCTTCCGCGCCCGAATTTTATAATTTTTTATCATATTTTATCCACAGTATAGGTCCAAAAGCATGTTTATAAATGTTTTAACAAAAATATCCATTTCAAGAATAGGTAAAATCTGCTTTTATTTTTGTAAAAAATCATATAAATATTTGCTTTCGCGCCCGAATTTTATGATTTTTTCATCATATTTTAGATAAAAGAAAACATTGCAACAAGAAAATTGCTATTTAAAGTGTGTTAGGTATTCTACAATCCAGCCTATGTAGCTTACAATATACAACGTATTCATCAAAAATAGGTAAAATCTGCCTTTTTTTTGTAAAAAATCATATAAATATTTGCTTTCGCGACCGAATTTTATAATTTTTCATCATATTTTATCCACGTATTCATCAAAAATAGGTAAAATCTGACTTTATTTTTGTAAAAAATCCTATAAATATTTGCTTCCGCGCCCGATTTTTATGATTTTTTATCATATTTTAGCTAAAAGAAAACATTGCAAAAAGAAAATTGCTATTTCAAGTGTGTTAGGTATTCTAAAATGCAGCCCATGTATCTTACAATATACAAGGTATTCATCAAAAATAGGTTAAAATCTGACTTTATTTTTGTAAAAAATTATATAAATATTTGTTTCCGCGCCCGAATTTTATAATTTTTCATTATATTTTATCCATAGTATAGGTCCAAAAGCATGTTTATGAATGTTTTAACAAAAATATCCATTTCAAGAATAGGTAAAATCTGACAATATTTTTGTAAAAAAATCATATAATTATTTGCTTCCACGCCCGAATTTTATGATTTTTCATCATAATTTAGATAAAAGAAAACATTGCAACAAGAAAATTGCTATTTAAAGTGTGTTAGGTATTCTACAATCCAGCACATGAAGCTTACAATACACAACTTATTCATAAAAAATAGGTAAAATCTTACTTTTTTTTGTAAAAAAATCATATAACTATTTGCTTCTGCGCCCGAATTTTATAATATTTCATCTTATTTTATCCACAGTATAGGTCCAAAAGCATGTTTATGAATGTATTAACAAAAATATCCATTTCAAGAATATGTAAAATCTGACTTTATTTTTGTAAAAAAATCATATAAATATTTGCTTCCGCGCCTGAAATTTATGATTTTTCATCATATTTTAGCTAAAAGAAAATATTGCAACAAGAATATTGCTATTTCAAGTGTATTAGGTATTCTAGAATCCAGCCCATGTAGCTTACAATATACAACGTATTCATCAAAAATAGGTAAAATCTGACTTTTTTTTTTGGAAAAAATCATATAAATATTTGCTTCCGCGCCCGAATTTTATAATTTTTCATCATATTTTATCCACAGTATAGGTCCAAAAGCATGTTTATAAATGTTTTAACAAAAATATCCATTTCAAGAATAGGTAAAATCTGACTTTATTTTTGTAAAAAATTATATAAATATTTGCTTCCGCGCCCGAATTTTATAATTTTTCATTATATTTTATCCATAGTATAGGTCCAAAAGCATGTTTATGAATGTTTTAACAAAAATATCCATTTCAAGAATAGGTAAAATCTGACATTATTTTTGTAAAAAATCATATAATTATTTGCTTCCGCGCCCGAATTTTATGATTTTTCATCATAATTTAGATAAAAGAAAACATTGCAACAAGAAAATTGCTATTAAAGTGTGTTAGGTATTCTACAATCCAGCACATGAAGCTTACAATACACAACGTATTTATAAAAAATAGGTAAAATCTTACTTTTTTTTGTAAAAAATCATATAAATATTTGCTTCTGCGCCCGAATTTCATAATATTTCATCTTATTTTATCCACAGTATAGGTCCAAAAGCATGTTTATGAATGTATTAACAAAAATATCCATTTCAAGAATATGTAAAATCGGACTTTATTTTTTGTAAAAAAAATATAAATATTTGCTTCCGCGCCTGAAATTTATGATTTTTCATCATATTTTAGCTAAAAGAAAACATTGCAACAAGAATATTGCTATTTCAAGTGTATTAGGTATTCTAGAATCCAGCCCATGTAGCTTACAATATACAACGTATTCATCAAAAATAGGGTAAAAAACTGATTTTTTTTTTTGTAAAAAATCATATAAATATTTGCTTCCGCGCCGAATTTTATAATTTTTCATCATATTTTATCCACAGTATAGGTCCAAAAGCATATTTATAAATGTTTTAACAAAATATCCATTTCAAGAATAGATAAAATCTGCCTTTATTTTTGTAAAAAAATCATATAAATATTTGCTTCCGAGCCCGAAATTTATGATTTTTCATCATATTTTAGATAAAAGAAAACATTGCAACAAGAAAATTGCTATTTAAAGTGTGTTAGGTATTCTACAATCCAGCCTATGTAGCTTACAATATACAACGTATTCATCAAAAATATGTAAAATCTGCCTTTTTTTTGTAAAAAATCATATAAATATTTGCTTTCGCGACCGAATTTTATAATTTTTCATCATATTTTATCCACGTATTCATTAAAAATAGGTAAAATCTGACTTTATTTTTGTAAAAAATCCTATAAATATTTGCTTCCGCGCCCGATTTTTATGATTTTTTATCATATTTTAGCTAAAAGAAAACATTGCAAAAAGAAAATTGCTATTTCAAGTGTGTTAGGTATTCTAGAATCCAGCCAATGAAGCTTAAAATATACAACGTACTCATCAAAAATAGGTAAAATCTGACTTTATTTTTGTAAAAAATCCTATAAAATATTTGCTTCCGCGCCCGATTTTTATGATTTTTCATCATATTTTAGCTAAAAGAAAACATTGCAAAAAGAAAATTGCTATTTCAAGTGTGTTAGGTATTCTAGAATGCAGCCCATGTAGCTTACAATATACAACGTATACATAAAAAATAGGTAAAATCTTACTTTTTTTTGTAAAAAATCATATAAATATTTGCTTCTGCGCCCGAATTTTATAATATTTTATCTTATTTTATCCACAGTATAGGTCCAAAAGCATGTTTATGAATGTATTAACAAAAATATCCATTTCAAGAATATGTAAAATCTGACTTTATTTTTGTAAAAAATCCTATAAATATTTGCTTCCGCGCCCAATTTTTATGAATTTTCATCATATATTTAACTAAAAGAAAACATTGCAAAAAGAAAATTGCTATTTCAAGTGTGTTAGGTATTCTAGAATGCAGCCCATGTAGCTTACAATATACAACGTATTCATAAAAAATAGGTAAAATCTTACTTTTTTTTGTAAAAAAACATATAAATATTTGCTTCTGCGCCCGATTTTTATAATATTTCATCTTATTTTATCCACAGTATAGGTCCAAAAGCATGTTTATGAATGTATTAACAAAAATATCCATTTCAAGAATATGTAAAATCTGACTTTATTTTTGTAAAAAATCATATAAATATTTGCTTCCACGCCTGAAATTTATGATTTATTATCATATTTTAGTTAAAAGAAAACATTGCAACAAGAAAATTGTTATTTCAAGTGTATTAGGTATTCTATTATCCAGCCCATGTAGCTTACAATATACAACGTATTCATCAAAAATAGGTTAAATCTGACTTTTTTTTTTGTAAAAAATCATATAAATATTTGCTTCCGCGCCCGAATTTTGTAATTTTTCATCATATTTTATCCACAGTATAGGTCCAAAAGCATGTTTATAAATGTTTTAACAAAAATATCCATTTCAAGAATAGGTAAAAATCTGCCTTAATTTTTGTAAAAAATCATATAAATATTTGCTTCCGCGCCCGAATTTTATGATTTTTCATCATATTTTAGATAAAAGAAAACATTGCAACAAGAAAATTGCTATTTAAAGTGTGTTAGGTATTCTACAATCCAGCCCATGAAGCTTACAATATACAACGTATTCATCAAAAATAGGTATAATCTGCCTTTTTTTTTTTGTAAAAAATCATATAAATATTTGCTTTCGCGACCGAATTTTATAATTTTTCATCATATATTATCCACAGTATAGGTCCAAAAGCATGTTTATGAATGTTTTAACAAAAATATCCATTTCAAGAATTGGTAAAATCTGACTTTATTTTTGTAAAAAATCATATAAATATTTGCTTCCGCGCCAAATTTTATAATTTTTCAACATAATTTAAATAAAAGAAAACATTACAACAAGAAAATTGCTATTTCAAGTGTGTTAGGTATTCTAGGATCCAGCCAATGAAGCTTAAAATATACAACGTATTCATCAAAAATAGTTAAAATCTGACTTTATTTTTGTAAAAAATCCTATAAATATTTGCTTCCGCGCCCGATTTTTATGATTTTTTCATCATATTTTAGCTAAAAGAAAACATTGCAAAAAGAAAATTGCTATTTCAAGTGTGTTAGGTATTCTAGAATGCAGCCCATGTAGCTTACAATATACAACGTATTCATAAAAAATAGGTAAAATCTTACTTTTTTTTGTAAAAAATCATATAAATATTTGCTTCCGCGCCCGAATTTTATAATATTTTATCATATTTTATCCATAGTATAGGTCCAAAAGCATGTTTATGAATGTATTAACAAATATATCCATTTCAAGAATATGTAAAATCTGACTTTTTTTTTTGTAAAAAATCCTACAAATATTAGCTTCCGCGCCCGATTTTTATGATTTTTCATCATATTTTAGCTAAAAGAAAACATTGCAAAAAGAAAATTGCTATTTCAAGTGTGTTAGGTATTCTAGAATGCAAACCCATGTAGCTTACAATATACAACGTATTCATAAAAAATAAGTAAAATCTTACTATTTTTTGTAAAAAATCATATAAATATTTGCATCTGCGCCCGAATTTTATAATATTTCATCTTATTTTATCCACAGTATAGGTCCAAAAGCATGTTTATGAATGTATTAACAAAAATATCCATTTCAAGAATACGTAAAATCTGACTTTATTTTTGTAAAAAATCCTATAAATATTTGCTTCCGCGCCCGCTTTTTATGATTTTTCATCATATTTTAGATAAAAGAAAACATTACAACAAGAAAATTGCTATTTAAAGTGTGTTTGGTATTCTACAATCCAGCCTAGGTAGCTTACAATATACAACGTATTCATCAAAAATAGGTAAAATCTGCCTTTTTTTTTGTAAAAAATCATATAAATATTTGCTTCCGCGCCCAAATTTTATGATTTTTTCAACATAATTTAAATAAAAGAAAACATTGCAACAAGAAAATTGCTATTTAAAGTGTGTTAGGCATTCTACAATCCAGCCCATGAAGCTTACAATATACAACGTATTCATCAAAAATATGTATAATCTGACTTTATTTTTGTAAAAAATCATATAAATATTTGCTTCCCGCGCCTGAAATTTATGATTTTTCATCATATTTTAGCTAAAAGAAAACATTGCAACAAGAAAATTGCTATTTCA
Organism: Stenolophus ochropezus; assembly: GCA_035578165.1. Taxonomy (NCBI): domain Eukaryota; kingdom Metazoa; phylum Arthropoda; class Insecta; order Coleoptera; family Carabidae; genus Stenolophus; species Stenolophus ochropezus. The sequence goes on along the minus strand of JAQOWZ010000317.1, from coordinate 53,397 downwards.
AGTGTATTAGGTATTCTAGTATCCAGCGCATGTAGCTTACAATATACAACGTAATTCATCAAAAATAGGTAAAATCTGACTTTTTTTTTTGTAAAAAATCCTATAAATATTTGCTTCCGCGCCCGATATTTATGATTTTTCATCATATTTTAGCTAAAAGAAAACATTGCAAAAAGAAAATTGCTATTTCAAGTGTGTTAGGTATGCAACCCATGTAAGCTTACAATATACAACGTATTCATAAAAAATAGGTAAAATCTTACTATTTTTTGTAAAAAATCATATAAATATTTGCTTCTGCGCCCGAATTTTTATAATATTTCATCTTATTTTATCCACAGTATAGGTCCAAAAGCATGTTTATGAATGTATTAACAAAAATATCCATTTCAAGATTATGTAAAATCTGACTTTATTTTTGTAAAAAATCCTATAAATATTTGCTTCCGCGCCCGCTTTTTATGATTTTTTATCATATTTTAGATAAAAGAAAACATTGCAACAAGAAAATTGCTATTTAAAGTGTGTTTGGTATTCTACAATCCAGCCTAGGTAGCTTACAAAAAATCATATAAATATTTGCTTTCGCGACCAAATTTTATAATTTTTTATCACATTTTATACACAGTATAGGTCCAAAAGCATGTTTATGAATGTTTTAAACAAAAATATCCATTTCAAGAATAGTTAAAATCTGACATTATTTATGTAAAAAATCATATAAATATTTGCTTCCGCGCCAAATTTTATGATTTTTCAACATAATTTAAATAAAAGAAAACATTGCAACAAGAAAACTGCTATTTAAAGTGTGTTAGGTATTCTACAATCCAGCCCATGAAGGCTTACAATATACAACGTATTCATCAAAAATATGTATAATCTGCCTTTTTTTTGTAAAAAATCATATAAATATTTGCTTTCGCGACCGAATTTTATAATTTTTCATCATATTTTATCCACAGTATAGGTCCAAAAGCATGTTTATGAATGTTTTAACAAAAATATCCATTTTCAAGAATTGATAAATCTGACTTTATTTTTTGTAAAAAATCATATAAATATTTGCTTCCGCGCCCGAATTTTATGATTTTTCATCATATTTTAGCTAAAAGAAAACATTACAACAAGAAAATTGCTATTTCAAGTGTGTTAGGTATTCTGGAATCCAGTCAATGAAGCTTAAAATATACAACGTATTCATCAAAAATAGGTAAAATCTTACTTTTTTTTTGTAAAAAATCATATAAATATTTGCTTCTCTGCGCCCGAATTTTATAATATTTCATCTTATTTTATCCACAGTTTAGGTCCAAAAGCATGTTTATGAATGTATTAACAAAAAATATCCATTTCAAGAATATGTAAAATCTGCCTTTATTTTTGTAAAAAATCATATAAATATTTGCTTCCGCGCCCGAATTTTTATGATTTTTCATCATATTTTAGATAAAAGAAAACATTGCAACAAGAAAACTGCTATTTAAAGTGTGTTAGGTATTCTACAATCCAGCCTATGTAGCTTACAAAATACAACGTATTCATCAAAAATAGGTAAAATCTGCCTTTTATTTGTAAAAAATCATATAAATATTTGCTTTCGCGACCGAATTTTATAATTTTTCATCATATTTTATCCACGTATTCATCATAAATAGGTAAAATCTGACTTTATTTTTTAAAAAATCCTATAAATATTTGCATCCGCGCTCGATTTTTATGATTTTTTATCATATTTTAGCTAAAAGAAAACATTGCAAAAAGAAAATTGCTATTTCAAGTGTGTTAGGTATTCTAGAATGCAGCCCATGTATCTTACAATATACAAGGTATTCATCAAAAACAGGTAAAATCTGACTTTATTTTTGTAAAAAATTATATAAATATTTGCTTCCGCGCCCGAATTTTATAATTTTTCATTATATTTTATCCATAGTATAGGTCCAAAAGCATGTTAATGAATGTTTTAAACAAAAATATCCATTTCAAGAATAGGTAAAATCTGACATTATTTTTGTAAAAAATCATATAATTATTTGCTTCCGCGCCCGAATTTTTATGATTTTTTCATCATAATTTAGATAAAAGAAAACATTGCAACAAGAAAATTGCTATTTAAAGTGTGTTAGGTATTCTATAATCCAGCACATGAAGCTTACAATATACAACGTATTCATAAAAAATAGGTAAAATCTTCCTTTTTTTTTGTAAAAAATCATATAAATATTTGCTTCCGCGCCCGAATTTTATAATATTTCATCATATTTTATCCACAGTATAGTTCCAAAAGCATGATTATGAATGTATTAACAAAAATATCCATTTCAAGAATATGTAAAATCTGACTTTATTTTTGTAAAAAATCATATAAATATTTGCTTCCGCGCCTGAAATTTATGATTTTTCATCATATTTTAGCTAAAAGAAAACATTGCAACAAGAAAATTGCTATTTCAAGTGTATTAGGTATTCTAGAATCCAGCCCATGTAGCTTACAATATACAACGTATTTATCAAAAATAGGTAAATTCTGACATTTTTTTTGTAAAAAATCCTATAAATATTTGCTTCCGGCGCCCCGATTTTTATGATTTTTCATCATATTTTAGCTAAAAGAAAATATTGCAAAAAGAAAATTGCTATTTCAAGTGTGTTAGGTATTCTAGAATGCAGCCCATGTAGCATACAATATACAACGTATTCATAAAAAATAGGTAAAAATCTTACTTTTTTTTGTAAAAAATCATATAAATATTTGCTTCTCTGCGCCCGAATTTTATAATATTTCATCTTATTTTATCCACAGTATAGGTCCAAAAGCATGTTTATGAATGTATTAACAAAAATATCCATTTCCAAGAATATGTAAAATCTGCCTTTATTTTTGTAAAAAATCCTATAAATATTTGCTTCCGCGCCCGAATTTTATGATTTTTCATCATATTTTAGATAAAAGAAAACATTGCAACAAGAAAATTGCTATTTAAAGTGTGTTAGGTATTCTACAATCCAGCCTATGTAGCTTACAATATACAACGTATTCATCAAAAATAGGTAAAATCTGCCTTTTTTTTGTAAAAAATCATATAAATATTTGTTTCCGCGCCCGAATTTTATAATTTTTTCATCATATTTTATCCACGTATTCATCAAAAATAGGTAAAATCTGACTTTATTTTTGTAAAAAATCCTATAAATATTTGCTTCCGCGCCCGATTTTTTATGATTTTTTATCATATATTAGCTAAAAGAAAACATTGCAAAAGAAAATTGCTATTTCAAGTGTGTTAGGTATTCTAGAATGCAGCCCATGTATCTTACAATATACAAGGTATTCATCAAAAACAGGTAAAATCTGACTTTATTTTTGTAAAAAATTATATAAATATTTGCTTCCGCGCCCGAATTTTATAATTTTTCATTATATTTTATCCATAGTATAGGTCCAAAAGCATGGTTTATGAATGTTTTAACAAAAATATCCATTTCAAGAATAGGTAAAATCTGACATTATTTTTTGTAAAAAATTATATAATTATTTGCTTCCGCGCCCGAATTTTATGATTTTTCATTATAATTTAGATAAAAGAAAACATTGCAACAAGAAAATTGCTATTTAAAGTGTGTTAGGTATTCTATAATCCAGCACATGAAGCTTACAATATACAAACGTATTCATAAAAAAATAGGTAAAATCTTACTTTTTTTTTGTAAAGAATCATATAAATATTTGCTTCTGCGCCCGAATTTTATAATATTTCATCTAATTTAGCCACAGTATAGGTCCAAAAGCATGTTTATGAATGTATTAACAAAAATAATCCATTTCAAGAATATGTAAAATCTGACTTTATTTTGTAAAAAATCCTATAAATATTTGCTTCCGCGCCCCGCTTTTTTATGATTTTTCATCATATTTTAGCTAAAAGAAAACATTGCAAAACGAAAATTGCTATTTCAAGTGTGTTAGGTATTCTACAATCCAGCCCATGTAGCTTACTATATACAACGTATTCATCAAAAATAGGTGAAATCTGCCTTTTTTTATAAAAAATCATATAAATATTTGCTTTCGCGACCGAATTTTATAATTTTTCATCATATTTTATCCACAGTATAGGTCCAAAAGCATGTTTATGAATGTTTTAACAAAAATATTCATTTCAAGAATTGGTAAAATCTGACATTATTTTTGTAAAAAATCATATAAATATTTGCTTACCTGCCCGAATTTTATGATTTTTCATCATATTTTAGCTAAAAGAAAATATTACAACAAGAAAAATTGCTATTTCAAGTGTATTAGGTATTCTAGGAATCCCGCCAATGAAGCTTACAATATATAACGTATTCATCAAAAATAGGTAAAATCTGACTTTATTTTTGTAAAAAATTATATAAATATTTGCTTACGCGCCCGAATTTTATAATTTTTTATCATATTTTATCTATAGTATAGGTCTAAAAGCATGTTTATGAATGTTTAAAAAAAAAATATCCATTTCAAAAATAGGAAAAATCTGACTTTATTTTTGAAAAAAAATCATATAAATATTTGCTTCTGCGCCCGAATTTTATGATTTTTTCATCATATTTTAGCTAAAAGAAAACATTGCTACAAGAAAAATTGCTATTTCAAGTATGTTAGGTATTCTAGAATCCAGCCCATGTAGCTTACAATATACAACGTATTCATCAAAAATAGGTAAAATCTGACTTTTTTTTGTAAAAAATAATATAAATATTTGCTTCCGCGCCCGAAATTTATGATTTTTTTATCATAATTTAGGTAAAAGAAAACATTGCAAACAAGAAAATTGCTATTTCAAGTGTGGTAGGTATTCTAGAATCCAGCCAATTAAGCTTACAATATACAACGTATTCATCAAAAATAGGAAAAATCTGACTTTATTTTTGTAATAAATTATATAAATATTTTGCTTCCGCGCCCGAATTATATAATTTTTCATCTTATTTTTATCCATAGTATAGGTCCAAAAGCATGTTTATGAATGTTTTAACAAAAATTTCCATTTCAAAATAGGTAAAATTTAACTTTATTTTTGTAAAAAATCATATAAATATTTGCTTCCGCGCCCGAATTTTATAATTTGTCATCATATTTTATCCACAGTATAGGTCCAAAAGCATGTTTATGAATGTTTTAACAAAAATATCCATTTCAAAGAATAGGTAAAATCTGACATTATTTTTGTAAAAAAATCATAAATTTTTTGCTTCCCGCGCCCGAAATTTATGATTTTTTCATCATAATTTAGGTAAAAGAATACATTGCAATAAGAAAATTGCTATTTCAAGTGAGGTAGGTATTCTAGAATCTAGCCAATGAAGCTTACAATATACAACGTATTCATCAAAAATAGGAAAAAATCTGACTTTATTTTTGTAAAAAATTATATAAATATTTGCTTTTGCAACCCGTATTTTATAATTTTTAATCATATTTTATCCATAGTATAGGTCCAAAAAGCATGTTTATGAATGTTTTAACAAAAATATCCATTTCAAAAATAGGAAAAAATCTGACTTAATTTTTGAAAAAAAATCATATAAATATTTGCTTCCGCGCCCGAAATTTTATAATTTTTCATCATATTTTATCCACAGTATAGGTCCAAAAGCATTGTTTATGGAAAGTTTAAACAAAAATATCCATTTCAAGAATAGGTAAAATCTGACTTTATTTTTGTAAAAAATCATATAAATATTTGCTTCCCGCGCCCGAATTTTATGATTTTTTCATCATAATTTTATCCATAGTATAGGTCCAAAAGCATGTTTATGAATGTTTTAACAAAAATTATCCATTTCAAAATATAGGTAAAATCTGGAACCAAATATTTTTATGATTTTTTACAAAAATAAAGTCAAATTTTACTTATTTTTGAAATGAATATTTTTGTTAAAAACATTCATAAACATGGTTTTTGGACCTATACTATGGATAAAATATGATCAAAAAGTATAAAATTCGGGCGCGGAGGCAAATATTTATATAATTTTTTACAATAATAAAGTCAGATTTTTCCTATTTTTGATGAATACGTTGTATATTGTAAGCTTCATTGGCTGGATTCTAGAATACCTAACACTCTTAAAATAGCAATTTTCTTGTTGCAATGTTTTCTTTTACCTAAATTATGTTAAAAAATCATAAAATTCGGTCGCGGAAGCCAATATTTATATGATTCTTTACAAAAATAAGTCAGATTTTACCTATTCTTGAAATGGATATTTTTGTTAAAACATTCATAAACATGCTTTTGGACCTATACTGTGGATAAAATAAGATGAAAAATTATAAAACTCGGGCGCGGAAGCAAATATTTATATAATTTTTTACAAAAAAAAGGTCAGATTTCACTTTTTTTTTATGAATACGTTGTATATTGTAAGTTACATGGGCTGGATTCTAGAATACCTAACACACTTAAAATAGCAATTTTTTGTTGCAATGTTTTCTTTTACCTAAATTATGATGAAAGATCATAAATTTCGGGCGCGGAAGCAAATATTTATATGATTTTTTACAAACATAAAGTCAGATTTTACCTATTCTTGAAATGGATATTTTTGTTAAAACATTCATAAACATGCTTTTGGACCTATACTGTGGATAAAATATGATGAAAAATTATAAAACTCGGGCGCGAAAGCTAATATTTATATGATTTTTTACAAAATAAAAAGTCAGATTTTACCTATTTTTGATGAATACGTTGTATATCGTAAGCTACATGGGCTGGATTCTAGAATACAGAACACACTTGAAATAGCAATCTTCTTGTTGCAATGTTTTCTTTTTGCTAAAATTCATGAAAAATCATATAATTCGGGCGCGGAAGCAAATATTTTTATGATTTTATACAAAAATAAAGTCAGATTTTACCTATTTTTGAAATGGATATTTTTGTTAAGACATTCATAAACATGCTTTTGGACATATACTATGGATAAAATATGATGAAAAATTATAAAAATCGGGCGCGGAAGCAAATATTTATATAATTTTTTACAAAAATAAAGTCAGATTTTTCCTATTTTTGATGAATACGTACTATATGGTAAGCTTCATTGGCCGAATTCTAGAATACCTACCACACTTGAAATAGCAATTTTCTTGTTGCCATGTTTGCTTTTACTTAAATTATGATAAAAAATCATAAAATTCGGGCGCGGAAGCAAATATTTATATGATTTTTTACAAACATAAAGTCAGATTTTACCTATTCTTGAAATAGATATTTTTGTTAAAACATTCATAAACATGCTTTTGGACCTATACTGTGGATAAAATATGATGAAAAATTATAAAATTCGGGCGCGGAAGCAAATATTTATATGACTATTTACAAAAAAAAGTCAGATTTTACCTATTTTTGATGAATACGTTGTATATTGTAAGCTACATGGTCTAGATTCTAGAATACCTAACACACTTGAAATTGCAATTTTCCAATTGCAATGTTTTCTTTTAGCTAAAATATGATTAAAAATCATAAAATTCAGGCGCAGACGCAAATATTTATATGATTTTTTACAAAAAAAATTACCTATTTTTGATGAATACGTTGAATATTGTAAGCTACATGGGCTAGATTCTAGAATACCTAATACACTTGAAATAGCAATTTTCTCATTGCAATGTTTTCTTTTAACTAAAATATGATGAAATATCATAATATTCGAGCGCAGAAGCAAATATTTATATGATTTTTTTAAAAATAAAGTCAGATTTTACCTATTTTTGAAATAGATATTTTTGTTAAAACATTCATAAACATGCTTTTGGACCTATACCGTGGATAAAATATGATGAAAAATTATAAAATTCGGGCGCGGAAGCAAATATTTATGATTTTTTACAAAAATAAAATAAGATTTAACCTATTTTTGATGAATACGTTGTATATTGTAAGCTTCATCGGCTGGATTCTAGAATACCTACTACACTTCAAATAGCAATTTTCTTGTTGCAATGTTTTCTTTTACCTAAATTAGGATGAAAAATCATAAAATTCGGGCGCGGAAGCAAATATTTATATGATTTTTCACAAAAATATAGTCAGAATTTACCTATTTTTGATATGGATATTTTTGTTAAAACTTTCATAAACATGCTTTTGGACCTATACTATGGATAAAATATGATAAAAAATTATAAAATTCGGGCGCGGAAGCAAATATGTATATAATTTTTTACAAAAAAAAAGTCAGATTTTACCTATTTTTGATGAATACGTTGTATATTGTAAGCTACATGGGCTGGATTCTAGAATACCTACCACACTTGAAATAGAAATTTTCTTGTTGCACTGTATTCTTTTACCTAAATTATGATGAAAAATCTAAAAATTCGGGCGCGGAAGCAAATATTTATATGATTTTTTACAAAAATAATGTCAGATTTTACCTATTCTTGAAATGGATATTTTTGTTGAAACATTCATAAACATGCTTTTGGACCTATACTGTGGATTATATATGATCAAAAATTATAAAATTCGGGCGCGGAAGCTAATATTTATATGATTTTTTACAAAAAAAAGTCAGATTTTACCTATTTTTGATGAATACGTTGTATATTGTAAGCTACATGGGCTGGATTCTCGAATACCTAACATACTTAAAATAGCAATTTTCTTGTTGCAATGTTTTCTTTTAGCTAAAATATGATAAAAAATTATAAATTTCGGGCGCGGAAGCAAATATTTATATGATTTTTTACAAAAAAAAATCAGATTTTATCTATTTTTGAAATGGATATTTTTGTTAAAACATTCATAAACATGCTTTTGGACCTATACTATGGATAATATATGATGAAAAATTATAAAATTCGGGCGCGGAAGCAAATATTTATTTAAATTTTTACAAAAATAAAGTCAGATTTTACCTATTCTTGAAATAGATATTTTTGTTAAAACATTCATAAACATGCTTTTGGTACCTATACTATGGATAAAATATGACGAAAAATTATAAAATTCGGGCGCGGAAGCAAATATTATATGATTTTTTACAAAAAAAGTCAGATTTTACCTATTTTTGATGAATACGTTGTATATTGTAAGCTACATGGGCTGGATTATAGAATACCTAACACACTTGAAATAGCAATTTTCTTGTTGCAATGTTTTCTTCTACCTAAATTAGGATGAAAAATCATAAAATTCGGGCGCGGAAGCAAATATTTATATGATCTTTTACAAAAATAAAGTCAGATTTTACCTATTCTTGAAATGGATATTGTTGTTAAAACATTCATAAACATGCTTTTGGACCTATACTGTGGATAAAATATGATCAAAAATTATAAAATTCGGGCGCGGAAGCAATTTTTTATATGATTTTTTACAAAAATAATGTCAGATTTTACCTATTTTTCATGAATACGTTGTATATTGTAAGCTTAAGTGGCTGGATTCTAGAAAACCTACCACACTTGAAATAGCAGTTTTCTTGTTGCAATGTTTTCTTTTACCTAAATTATGATGAAAAATCATAAAATTCGGGCGCGGAAGCAAATATATATATATATGATTTTTTACAAAAATAAAGTCAGATTTTACCTATTCTTGAAATGGATATTTTTGGTAAAACATTCATAAACATGCTTTTGGACCTATGCTATGGATAAAATATGATGAAAAATTATAAAATTCGGGCGCGGAAGCAAATATTTATTTAAATTCTTACAAAAATAAAGTCAGATTTTACCTAATCTTGAAATGGATATTGTTGTTAAAACATTCATAAACATGCTTTTGGACCTATACTGTGGATAAAATAAGATGAAAAATTATTAAATTCGGGCGCGGAAGCAAATATTTATATGATTTTTTACAAAAATAAAGTCAGATTTTACCTATTTTTGAAATGGATATTTTTGTTAAAACATTCATAAACATGCTTTTGGACCTATACTGTGGATAAAATATAAAGAAAAATTATAAAATTCAGGCGCGGAAGCAAATATTTATATGATTTTTTACAAATAAAAGTCAGATTTTAACTATTTTTGATGAATACGTTGTATATTGTAAGCTACATGGGCTGGATTCTAGAATACCTAACACAATTGAAATAGCAATTTTCTTGTTGCAATGTTTTCTTTTACCTAAATTATGATGAAAAATCATAAAATTCGGGCGCGGAAGCAAATATTTATATGATTTTTTACAAAAAATAAGTCAGATTTTATCTATTCTTGAAATGGATATTTTTGTTAAAACATTCATAAATATGCTTTTGGACCTATACTGTGGATAAAATATGATGAAAAATTATAAAATTCGGGCGCGGAAGCAAATATTTATATAATTTTTTACAAAAAAAAGTCAGATATTTCCTATTTTTGATGAATATGTTGTATATTGTAAGATACATGGGCTGGATTCTAGAATATCTAACATACTTAAAATAGCAATATTCTTGTTGCTATGTTTTCTTTTAGCTAAAATATGATGAAAAATTTTAAAAATTCGGGCGCGGAAGCAAATATTTATATGATTTTTTACAAAAATAAAAGTCAAATTTTATCTATTTTTGAAATGGATATTTTTGTTAAAACATTCATAAACATGCTTTTGGACCTATACTATGGATAAAATATGATGAAAAAATTATAAAATTCGGGCGCGGAAGCAAATATTTATATAATTTTTTACAAAAATAAAGTCAGATTTTAAATATTTTTGATGAATACTTTGTATATTGTAAGCTACATGGGCTGGATTCTAGAATACCTAACACACTTGAAATTTTCTTGTTGCAATGTTTTCTTTTACCTAAATTATGATGAAAAATCATAATATTCGGGCGCGGAAGCAAATATTTAAATGATTTTTTACAAAAATAAAGTCAGATTTTCCCTATTCTTGAAATGGATATTTTTGTTAAAACATTCATAATCATGCTTTTGGACCTATACTGTGGATAAAATATGACGAAAACTTATAAAATTTGTGCACGGAAGCAAATATTTATATGATTTTTTACAAAAAAATGTCAGATTTTACCTATTTTTGATGAGTACTTTGTATATTGTAAGATACATGGGCTGGATTCTAGAATACCTAACACCCTTGATATAGCTATTTTCTTGTTGCAATGTTTTCTTTTAGCTAAATTATGATGAAAAATCAATAAATTCGGGCGCGGAAGCAAATATTTATATGATTTTTTACAAAAATAAAGTCAGATTTTACCTATTCTTGAAATAGATATTTTTGTTAAAACATTCATAAACATGCTTTTGGTACCTATACTATGGATAAAATATGACGAAAAATTATAAAATTCGAGCGCGGAAGCAAATATTATATGATTTTTTACAAAAATAGTCAGATTTTACCTATTTTTGGAATGGATATTTTTCTTAAAACATTCATAAACATGCTTTTGGACCTATACTATGGATAAAATATGATGATAATTTATAAAATTCGGGCGCGGAAGCAAATATTTATATAATTTTTTACAAAAATAATGTCAGATTTTACCTATTTTTCATGAATACGTTGTATATTGTAAGCTTAAGTGGCTGGATTCTAGAATACATACCACACTTGAAATAGCAGTTTTCTTGTTGCAATGTTTTCTTTTACCTAAATTATGATGAAAAATCATAAAATTCGGGTGCGGAAGCAAATATATATATTTTTTTTTAGAAAAATAAAGTCAGATTTTACCTATTCTTGAAATGGATATTTTTGTTAAAACATTCATAATCATGGTTTTGGACCTATACTGTGGATAAAATATGATGAAAAATTATAAAATTCGGGCGCGGAAGCAAATATTTATATAATTTGTTACAAAAAAAGTCAGATTTTAGCTATTTTTGATGAATACGTTGTATATTGTAAGCTTCATTGGCTGGATTCTAGAATACCTACCACAATTGAAATAGCAATTTTCTTGTTGCAATGTTTTCTTTTACCTAAATTATGATGAAAAATCATAAAATTCGGGCGCGGAAGCAAATATTTATATGATCTTTTACAAAAATAAAGTCAGATTTTACCTATTCTTGAAATGGATATTGTTGTTAAAACATTCATAAACATGCTTTTGGACCTATACTGTGGATAAAATATGATCAAAAATTATAAAATTCGGGCGCGGAAACAATTTTTTATATGATTTTTTACAAAAAAAAAGTCAGATTTTACCTATTTTTGATGAATACGTTGTATATTGTAAGCTACATGGGCTGGATTCTAGAATACCTAACATATTAAAAATAGCAATTTTCTTGTTGCAATGTTTTCTTTTACCTAAATTATGATGAAAAATCATAAAATTCGGGCGCGGAAGCAAATATATATATATGATTTTTTACAAAAATAAAGTCAGATTTTACCTATTCTTGAAATGGATATTTTTGGTAAAACATTCATAAACATGCTTTTGGACCTATGCTATGGATAAAATATGATGAAAAATTATAAAATTCGGGCGCGGAAGTAAATATTTATTTAAATTCTTACAAAAATAAAGTCAGATTTTACCTAATCTTGAAATGGATATTGTTGTTAAAACATTCATAAACATGCTTTTGGACCTATACTGTGGATAAAATAAGATGAAAAATTATTAAATTCGGGCGCGGAAGCAAATATTTATATGATTTTTTACAAAAATAAAGTCAGATTTTACCTATTTTTGAAATGGATATTTTTGTTAAAACATTCATAAACATGCTTTTGGACCTATACTGTGGATAAAATATAAAGAAAAATTATAAAATTCAGGCGCGGAAGCAAATATTTATATAATTTGTTACAAAAAAAAGTCAGATTTTAGCTATTTTTGATGAATACGTTGTATATTGTAAGCTTCATTGGCTGGATTCTAGAATACCTACCACAATTGAAATAGCAATTTTTTTGTTGCAATGTTTTTTTCTACCTAAATTAGGATGAAAAATCATAAAATTCGGGCGCGGAAGCAAATATTTATATGATCTTTTACAAAAATAAAGTCAGATTTTACCTATTCTTGAAATGGATATTGTTGTTAAAACATTCATAAACATGCTTTTGGACCTATACTGTGGATAAAATATGATGAAAAATTATAAAATTCGGGCGCGGAAGCAAATATTTATATAATTTTTTACAAAAAAAAGTCAGATATTTCCTATTTTTGATGAATACGTTGTATATTGTAAGATACATGGGCTGGATTCTAGAATATCTAACATACTTAAAATAGCAATATTCTTGTTGCAATGTTTTCTTTTAGCTAAAATATGATGAAAAATTATAAAAATTCGGGCGCGGAAGCAAATATTTATATGATTTTTTACAAAAATAAAGTCAAATTTTATCTATTTTTGAAATGGATATTTTTGTTAAAACATTCATAAACATGCTTTTGGACCTATACTATGGATAAAATATGATGAAAAAATTATAAAATTCGGGCGCGGAAGCAAATATTTATATAATTTTTTACAAAAATAAAGTCAGATTTTAAATATTTTTGATGAATACTTTGTATATTGTAAGCTACATGGGCTGGATTCTAGAATACCTAACACACTTGAAATAGCAATTTTCTTGTTGCAATGTTTTCTTTTATCTAAATTATGATGAAAAATCATAATATTCGGGCGCGGAAGCAAATATTTAAATGATTTTTTACAAAAATAAAGTCAGATTTTCCCTATTCTTGAAATGGATATTTTTGTTAAAACATTCATAGTCATGCTTTTGGACCTATACTGTGGATAAAATATGATGAAAACTTATAAAATTTGTGCACGGAAGCAAATATTTATATGATTTTTTACAAAAAAATGTCAGATTTTACCTATTTTTGATGAGTACTTTGTATATTGTAAGATACATGGGCTGGATTCTAGAATACCTTACACCCTTGATATAGCTATTTTCTTGTTGCAATGTTTTCTTTTAGCTAAATTATGATGAAAAATCAATAAATTCAGGCGCGGAAGCAAATATTTATATGATTTTTTACAAAAATAAAGTCAGATTTTACCTATCCTTCAAATGGATATTTTTGTTAAAACATTCATAAACATGCTTTTGGACCTATACTGTCGATAAAATATGATGAAAAATTATAAAATTCGGGCGCGGAAGCAAATATTTATATGATTTTTTACAAAAAAAAAGTCAGATTTTAAATATTTTTGATGAATACGTTGTATATTGTAAGCTAGATGGGCTGGATTCTAGAATACCTAACACACTTGAAATAGCAATTTTCTTATTGCAATGTTTTCTTTTAGCTAAAATATGATATTTTTGTTAAAACATTTATAAACATGCTTTTGGACCTATACTATGGATAAAATATGATGAAATATTATAAAATTCGGGCGCGGAAGCAAATATTTACATAATTTTTTAATAAAATAAAGTCAGATTTTACCTATTTTTGATGAATACGTTGTGTTATTGCTACAACTAGATATAAATATATATAAATTTTATAATCATAGTTAGTGTAAAAAAATAAATGCTATTATTGACAATAAAAAAGAAAAATATAGACATAACTGAATTTATCTTAGTTTTTAATATTTTCGTCTTTCGAGCCAGGATCTAATTAATAAACATTACAGGTAACAAACTTACATTGGTCTTTCGAGCCAGGATCTAATTAATAAACATTACAGGTAACAAACTAACATTGGTCCTTCGAGACTTTTTCGACCCAGCTCCTTTGGATTTAAATCCTTTATTGACGTCTTCATTGACTCGTTTGAAGAAACATTGTCCTTTATTGGTCCTCCGAAACTATTAGACTTAAATAATCGTTGGACTAAAATTTGTTCTTCAATCTTTATTGACTATTGACATCATAATATCTGAAAAAGTTCGTCGTAGTGAGAGAATCAGATCAAAAACAAATTTAACTCCTGAACAAGACAAAGATACGGCTTTAACTTCTAAGAAAGACAAAGAAGTAATATTAGAAGAAAACAAGAAAAGTGAAAGTCATATATCTCAACATTCTTCAAAGAACAGTATAACTCGACAAAAATTAGCTATTCAATTGGAGTATGCTAAGAAAAAGAAACAACAAGAAGAAGAAATTCTAAATTTAGAAATGGCATTAAAATTGGCTGAATTAGACGAGGAAAACAGTATTACAGCTAATAAATAGACAATATATGGATTTTAGTTCTGTAAAAATATATTAATTACAACGTTTCGACAGCTCAGGGCTGCCTTCGTCAGGTAAATAACAAATAAATAAGTAGTCAAGACAACACGTAACATAGGTAACAAATGAAAACATACAAATGACATTGACAAAATCAAAAACGGATGACAGGTAACCACGACTTATTTAGTTCAAAGCCTGTATTTAATTTAAAATTATTAGGAGATTTCTTGATTTCAATTGCTTCTCTAATAAGTCTTCTTATCCAATGATTTTCTCTTGCAAGAATCTTCGTGTTTTCGAAATCAATTCCATGTAATTCCTGAATTGCATGTTCTGCAACGGCAGACTTCTCAGGTTGGTTTAATCTAATATGCCGTTTGTGTTCCTTTAATCTCGTTGCTACAGTTCTATAGTATTACAGCTGATATTCCAGTTCCAGTCTTAACAGGAAAAACAAATGTAGAAGAATGGATAGACAATAGACAAGAAAATATTCCATTTGAATCGACGTCAAACTTAAATATAGAAAAACTATTATCTAGACAATCTTTACCAAAAGAATTACCAATATTTAGCGGAAATCCATTAGAATTGCCAAATTTTATTTGTCAATTCAAGAATTAAACTAATGCTTGCGGTTTCACTGATGAGGAAAATCAGTACAGGCTACAGAAATGCTTAAAAGGGAAAGCAAGAGAAATTGTCAATTCTATACTTATATTGCCAAATAATGTCAATAAAGTCATACAAACATTAGAAAGAAGATTTGGACAGCCTGAATACATCATTTCTATGTTATTGGGACAACTTAAGAATATATCACCTGTAAAAGAAGATAAATTAGATTTATTAATTGACTTTACTGATACAGTCAATAATTTAGTTCTCACTCTTCAATTATTAAAAGAAAGTGATCATCTACGAAATCCAATCCTTCTCCAAGAATTATTGAACAAATTACCGACCAGCTATAAATTACGTTGGATTAGACGAAGCCAATTTTTAGAAGTAAACGACTTGAAGGTAGAAAAATTTCAAGAATGGTTGACGGAAGAAGCAAATTTGGCATCTAAACTCCAAATTCCTTCTATAACAAATTTCGAAGATAGACATGTGGCTCTTCCTAAAAATAAATTTAAAAACGTATTCGTCACTACCAGTAATGACACGATTTTGTGCTGTTGTTGCCTTCTTCAGAGACATAAATTGGCAAAATGTGAAAAATTTATAAATTGTTCAATTGATGACCGTTGGAAATTTATCACATCGAAACATATTTGTTTTTCATGTCTGACATCGGGCCATGGTGTCAAGTTTTGCAAGCAAAGAAAATTATGCGACTCAAATGGATGCAAATTTCCACATCATAAATTACTTCATAAAGAAAATAAAAATATGACGTCTCAAGAAAATAAAAACAATGTCCTGGAAACGAAGTGTCAATCAAACTGTCATGTGTCGCAAACGTCAAATGATGTTTTATTAAAAATATTACCCGTTAGATTATCAAGCAATGATAGATCAATAGATACATTAGCCTTGTTAGATGATGCATCCACTGTCACTCTAATTGACGAAGAAGTGGCAAGACAACTTCATTTAGACGGACCAGATTTACCACTTCATATTCAATGGACTAATGAAGAAATTTATCAAAATTTAAATTCAAAAGTAGTCAATCTAACAATAACTGTAACAAATAGTAAATCGTTCCTCATACGTCGTGTACGAACCATTTCGGACTTGTCATTGCCAACTCAAAGTATAGATATGGAAGATTTACTTCATCAATTTCCATATCTCGATATTCCAGAGATATCAAAGTCTAAATTTATTGGAAAACCTAAAATATTAATTGGACAAGATAATTGGCCTTTATTGGTAAATCGAAAAACGTTATATGGACCTTGGTATGGACCTGCACTAAGTAAAACTCTTTTGGGATGGGTGATACACGGCAATACCGGTAATCAAAATTCATCACCGCATAAACAATATACTTGTCACATTTATGATCAGGTAAAAGATGATTTAGACATTCTTCATGATTTGGTCAAACAACAATGGACTATAGAAAATGCGGGAGTCAAGTCAGCAGCAACTTCAACTTTATCTAAACAAGATATACGGGCTCAAAATATATTAGACAGTACAATGAAACGTGTTGGAAACAGATATGAAACAGGTTGCATTTAGAAGACTTAAAAATGGACAGAGATAAAATATATGCTGACGCTTATTGTAAGAAATTTGACGACTTGGTTAATAAAAGATATTTGAAAAAATTAACTACAAAAGAAGCGAACATACAAAATCCAAAAATTGGTATTTACCCCATTTTGGAGTTGTGAATGCAAACAAGCCAAATAAACTTAGAATTGTTTTCGACGCTGCATCTAAAGCAAATGGTGTAAGCCTAAATGACAAACTGCTATCAGGACCTGACTTATATAATTCTTTATTTACTATTCTGCTGAATTTCCGAATTAAGAAAATAGCATTTGTCGCCGATATTAAAGAAATGTTTCTGCAAATAATGATTAGAAAAGAAGATCGGTGTGCACAACGACTTCTTTGGCGCGGAATGGATCGCCATAAATCTCTAGATGTATACGAAATCCAGGTTGTATTTTTTGGATCAACAAGTGGACCCTGTCTTGCCCAAGAGGCAAAAAATAGAAACGCCAAAGACTTCATGAAAGAATATCCCGAAGCATGCAACGCAATAATCAAACAGCATTATATGGATGATTATCTGGGCGGTGCAGACACAGAAGATGAGGCAATTAAATTATTAAACGAAGTCATTAAAGTACATAAATATGGAGGATTCGTCATTTGCAACTGGCTATCTAATTCAATGCATGTTTTAAAACAAATAGAACCATCACTCACAAATTTTGGTGAGAAAAATATTGACCTTAATGACATTAATCAAGAAATTCTTTCTGAAAGAATCCTTGGACTTTGGTGGAATCCAGTAGAAGACTATTTTAGTTACCAAACAAAATTTCATAAAATAAAATCTGATTTATTGGATGGAAGTCGACGTCCATCGAAACGTGAAATTTTAGCAATTGTTATGTCAGTATTTGACCCTCTAGGATTCTTAGCAAATTTTCTTATTCAAGGAAAAATACTATTACAAGAAATTTGGCGCAGTGGATTGGGCTGGGATGACGAAATCACAGATTCCTTAAATATGAAATGGCAAAAATGGCTTGCAGATTTGAAAAATATTCATAAATTTAAAATACCACGACAATATTCGACACAAAAATTGACAGATCACAAAACTGAATTACATGTATTTTGTGACGCATCGGAGAATGCATACGCAACAGTTGCATATTTTCGGCTATTAAATGATAATAATATTTCTACATCTTTTATATGTGCGAAAACAAGAGTTGCTCCCTTAAAATCAATATCAATTCCAAGACTAGAACTACAAGCAGCCTTAATGGGAGCTCGATTTGGCAATTCATTAAAACAAGAATTAAATGTCAATATAGAAAAAGTATTGTACTGGACAGATTCAAATACGGTTCTTCATTGGATAAAAGCAGACTCTCGAAGATTTCAAACTTACGTTGCCCAACGAATAGGAGAAATACAAGAGTTGTCAAACCCAGAAAACTGGAATTATGTCAATTCAAAAAATAACGTAGCAGACGAAGCAACGAAAAGAACTAAAGAGTTTGACTTCACAAATAATAGCACTTGGATAGCTGGACCTAAATTTCTGTTAGAACATAAACTATGTCAAGATAAAGCTAATGAAGTTCAACTTGAATCTTTAGAACTTAAAAATGATTGTGTTATTACCATAAAAACCATAAGTTACTTGTCTACTCCAGAACCAAGTAAATTTTCAAAATGGTTTAGATTATTACGAAGTACTGCTTGGATGTTGCGTTTTATCCAAAGATGTCAGAAACGAGAAGTTATTCACAGAAATTCGTATGAACTGCAACCTGAAGAACTACAAAAAGCAGAAAATTTACTTTTAAAACGAAGTCAACTAGAATCGTTCCCAAATGAAATTCCGTCTTTAAAAACTGATAAAAAAATACAAAAAACAAGTCGCCTATTTTCCTTGACATGTTCCTTAGATGAAAATGGGATTATTCGATTGAACGGAAGATTGAATAATGCAAAAATATTAAATGAATTTACAAAGAAGCCAATCATTTTAGACCCAAAACACAAAATAACAAAATTACTACTATCCCATTATCATGAAAAAGCAAATCACTTGGGCTTTGAAATGATAATAAATGAAATTCGACAAAAATATTGGATTTTAAATTTGAGACAAGCTGTCAAAAAAACTTGGAATGAATGTCAAACCTGTAAAATTCGAAAAATATCTCCAAATATTCCAATTATGGGACAGTTACCAGACTGCCGCCTTGAACCCACAATTCGTCCATTTATAAAAACAGGAATTGATTATTTTGGACCTATAGAAGTAACTGTTAAAAGAAGTCATGATATGGAGTTATATTTACATGTATGGTTACACGAGCAGTGCATTTAGAAATTGCATACGATTTATCGACAAATGTATTTTTACATGTGTATAGACAATTTGGTAGTAGACGAGGATTTCCAGAAGATATATTTAGCGACAATGGAAGAAATTTTATAGGCGCAGAAAAGGATTTAAGACAAGCTATTGAAAATTTAAATCAAGACGAAATTATTCGACATTTGGCAGCTACAAATACAAAATGGCATTTTAATCCTCTATTAGCACCTCACATGGGTGGAACATGGGAACGATTGATTCAAATTGTGAAAAAGAACATTCAAGAATTATTGAAAGATAAATATCCCCAAGAATATGTTCTTAGAACAGTATTTTGTGAAATGGAAAATATAATAAATAGTCGTCCACTGACACATGTGTCAATAAGTCCAGAAGATCCTGAAGCATTAACCCCAAATCATTTCCTGATTGGATCATCGTATGCTGCATTACCATGTACATTGTCGAATGAGAATGATTTATGTCTTATGTCAAAATGGCGAGCATCTCAACGTCTAATTGACATATTTTGGAAACGTTGGGTGCGAGAGTATTTGCCAACTTTATTAACGCGAAATAAATGGAAAGAGCAACAGAAAAAAATAAATATTGGTGATATTGTAGTTATTGCAGATCCAGATGGACCACGAAATACATGGCCAATGGGAAAAATTACTTCAGTGTATCCAGGGATTGATGGAAATATACGTATAGTAGACGTAAAAACTACATCTGGAATATATAGACGCCCAATAACAAAAATCTGTGTGCTATCAGTGAAAGACAATAATTAGTAATTGTTTCATGGGAAATCAATTACTGGGGAGGAGGATGTTATTGCTACAACTAGATATAAATATATATAAATTTTATAATCATAGTTAGTGTAAAAAAATAAATGCAATTATTGACAATAAAAAAGAAAAATATAGACATAACTGAATTTATCTTAGTTTTTAATATTTTCGTCTTTCGAGACAGGATCTAATTAATAAACATTACAGATAACAAACTAACACGTTGTATATTGTAGGCTTCATTGGCTGGATTCTAGAATACCTACCACACTTGAAATAGCAATTTTTTTTTGCAACGTTTTCTTTTAACTAAATTATGATGAAAAATCATAAAATTCGGGCGCGGAAGCAAATATTTATATGATTTTTTACAAAAATAAAGTCAGATTTTACCTATTCTTGAAATGGATATTTTTGTTAAAACATTCATAAACATGCTTTTGGACCTATACTGTGGATAAAATATGATGAAAAATTATAAAATTCGGGCGCGGAAGCAAATATTTATATGATTTTTTACAAAAAAAAAGTCAGATTTTACCTATTTTTGATGAATACGTTGTATATTGTAAGCTACATGGGCTGGATTCTAGAATACCTAACACACTTGAAATAGCAATTTTCTTGTTGCAATGTTTTCTTTTAGCTAAAATATGATGAAAAATCATAAAATTCGGGCGCGGAAGCAAATATTTATATAATTTTTTACAAAAATAAAGTCAGATTTTACCTATTTTTGATGAATACGTTGTATATTGTAAGCTTCATTGGCTGGATTCTA
This sequence comes from Stenolophus ochropezus, assembly GCA_035578165.1. Taxonomy (NCBI): domain Eukaryota; kingdom Metazoa; phylum Arthropoda; class Insecta; order Coleoptera; family Carabidae; genus Stenolophus; species Stenolophus ochropezus. The sequence goes on along the minus strand of JAQOWZ010000317.1, from coordinate 32,117 downwards.
GAATACCTAACACTCTTGAAATAGCTACTTTCTTGTTGCAATGTTTTCTTTTAGCTAAATTATGATGAAAAATCATAAAATTCGGGCGCGGAAGCAAATAGTTATATGATTTTTTACAAAAATATAGTCAGATTTTACCTATTTTTGAAATGAATATTTTTGTTAAAACATTTATAAACATGCTTTGGACCTATACTATGGCTAAAATATGATGAAAAATTATAAAATTCGCGCGCGGAAGCAAATATTTACATAATTTTTTACTAAAATAAAGTCAGATTTTACCTATTTTTGATGATTACGTTGTATATTGTAAGCTTCATTGCCTGGATTCTAGAATACCTACCACACTTGAAATAGCAATTTTCTTCTTGCAATGTTTTCTTTTAACTAAAATATGATGATAAATTATAAAATTCGGGCGCGGAAGCAAATATTTATATAATTTTTTACAAAAATAAAGTCAGATTTTACCTATTTTTGTAAAAAATTATATAAATATTGTAAGCTACATGGGCTGGATTCTAGAATACCTAACACACTTGAAATAGCAATTTTCTTGTTGCAATGTTTTCTTTTACCTAAATTATGATGAAAAATCATAAAATTCGGGCGCGGAAGCAAATATTTATATGATTTTTTACAAAAATAAAGTCAGATTTTACCTATTCTTGAAATGGATATTTTTGTTAAAACATTCATAAACATGCTTTTGGACCTATACTGTGGATAAAATATGATGAAAAATTATAAAATTCGGGCGCGGAAGCAAATATTTATATGATTATTTACAAAAAAAAGTCAGATTTAACCTATTTTTGAAGAATACGTTGTATATTGTAAGCTACATGGGCTAGATTCTAGAATAACTAACATATTAAAAATAGCAATTTTCTTGTTGCAATGTTTTCTTTTACCTAAATTATGATGAAAAATCATAAAATTCGGGCGCGGAAACAAATATTTATATGATTTTTTCAAAAATAAAGTCAGATTTTACCTATTCTTGAAATGGATATTGCTGTTAAAACATTCATAAACATGCTTTTGGACCTATACTGTGGATAAAATAAGATGACAAATTATAAAATTCGGGCGCGGAAGCAAATATTTATATGATTTTTTACAAAAAAAAGTCAGATTTTACCTATTTTTGATGAATACGTTGTATATTGTAAGCTACATGGGCTGGATTCTAGAATACCTAACACACTTGAAATAGCAAATTTTCTTGTTGCAATGTTTTCTTTTACCTAAATTATGATGAAAAATCATAAAATTCGGGCGCAAAAGCAAATATTTATATGATTTTTTACAAAAATAAAGTCAGATTTTACCTATTCTTAAAATGGATATTTTTGTTAAAACATTCATAATCATGCTTTTGAACCTATACTGTGGATAAAATATGATAAAAATTTATAAAATTCGGGCGCGAAAGCAAATTTTTATATGATTTTTTACAAAAAAAAGTCAGATTTTACCTATTTTTGATGAATACGTTTTATATTGTAAGCTACATGGGCTGGATTCTGGAATACCTAACATACTTAAAATAGCAATTTTCTTGTTGCAATGTTTTCTTTTAGCTAAAATATGATAAAAAATTATAAAATTCGGGCGCGGAAGCAAATATTTATATGATTTTTTACAAAAAAAAAGTCAGATTTTACCTATTTTTGATGAATACGTTGTATATTGTAAGCTACATGGGCTGGATTCTAGAATACCTAACACACTTGAAATAGCAATTTTCTTGTTGCAAAGTTTTCTTTTACCTAAATTATGATGAAAAATCATAAAATTCGGGCGCGGAAGCAAATATTTATATGATTTTTTACAAAAATAAAGTCAGATTTTACCTATTCTTGAAATGGATATTGTTGTTAAAACATTCATAAACATGCTTTTAGACCTATACTGTGGATAAAATAAGATGACAAATTATAAAATTCGGGCGCGGAAGCAAATATTTATATGATTTTTTACAAAAAAAAGTCAGATTTTACCTATTTTTGATGAATACGTTGTATATTGTAAGCTACATGGGCTTGATTCTAGAATACCTAACACACTTGAAATAGCAATTTTCTTGTTGCAATGTTCTCTTTTAGCTAACATATGATGAAAAATCATAAAATTCGGGCGCGGAAGCAATTATTAATATGATTTTTTACAAAAATAATGTCAGATTTTACCTATTTTTGATGAATACGTTGTATATTGTAAGCTACATGGGCTGGATTCTAAAATACCTAACACATTTGAAATAGCAATTTTCTTGTTGCAATGTTTTCTTTTAGCTAAAATATGATGAAAAATCAAAAAATTCTGGCGCGGAAGCAAATATTTATATGATTTTTTACAAAAATATAGTCAGATTTTACCTATTTTTGGAATGGATATTTTTGTTAAAACATTCATAAACATGCTTTTGGACCTATACTATGGACAAAATATGATGATAAATTATAAAATTCGGGCGCGGAAGCAAATATTTATAAAATTTTTTACAAAAATAAAGTCAGATTTTACCTATTTTTGATGAATACGTTGTATATTGTAAGCTTCATTGGCTGGATTCTAGAATACCTAACACTCTTGAAATAGCTACTTTCTTGTTGCAATGTTTTCTTTTAGCTAAATTATGATGAAAAATCATAAAATTCGGGCGCGGAAGCAAATAGTTATATGATTTTTTACAAAAATATAGTCAGATTTTACCTATTTTTGAAATGGATATTTTTGTTAAAACATTTATAAACATGCTTTTGGACCTATACTAAGGCTAAAATATGATGAAAAATTATAAAATTCGCACGCGGAAGCAAATATTTACATAATTTTTTACTAAAATAAAGTCAGATTTTACCTATTTTTGATGAATACGTTGTATATTGTAAGCTTCATTGCCTGGATTCTAGAATACCTACCACACTTGAAATAGCAATTTTCTTGTTGCAATGTTTTCTTTTAACTAAAATATGATGATAAATTATAAAATTCGGGCGCGGAAGCAAATATTTATATAATTTTTTACAAAAATAAAGTCAGATTTTACCTATTTTTGTAAAAAATTATATAAATATTGTAAGCTACATGGGCTGGTTTCTAGAATACCTAACACACTTGAAATAGCAATTTTCTTGTTGCAATGTTTTCTTTTACCTAAATTATGATGAAAAATCATAAAATTCGGGCGCGGAAGCAAATATTTATATGATTTTTTACAAAAATAAAGTCAGATTTTACGTATTCTTGAAATGGATATTTTTGTTAAAACATTCATAAACATGCTTTTGGACCTATACTGTGGATAAAATATGATGAAAAATTATAAAATTCGGGCGCGGAAGCAAATATTTATATGATTTTTTACAAAAAAAAGTCAGATTTAACCTATTTTTGAAGAATACGTTGTATATTGTAAGCTACATGGGCTAGATTCTAGAATAACTAACATATTAAAAATAGCAATTTTCTTGTTGCAATGTTTTCTTTTACCTAAATTATGATGAAAAATCATAAAATTCGGGCGCGGAAGCAAATATTTATATGATTTTTTCAAAAATAAAGTCAGATTTTACCTATTCTTGAAATGGATATTGTTGTTAAAACATTCATAAACATGCTTTTGGACCTATACTGTGGATAAAATAAGATGACAAATTATAAAATTCGGGCGCGGAAGCAAATATTTATATGATTTTTTACAAAAAAAAGTCAGATTTTACCTATTTTTGATGAATACGTTGTATATTGTAAGCTATATGGGCTGGATTCTAGAATACCTAACACACTTGAAATAGCAAATTTTCTTGTTGCAATGTTTTCTTTTACCTAAATTATGATGAAAAATCATAAAATTTGGGCGCCAAAGCAAATATTTATATGATTTTTTACAAAAATAAAGTCAGATTTTACCTATTCTTAAAATGGATATTTTTGTTAAAACATTCATAATCATGCTTTTGGACCTATACTGTGGATAAAATATGATAAAAATTTATAAATTTCGGGCGCGAAAGCAAATTTTTATATGATCTTTTACAAAAAAAAGTCAGATTTTATCTATTTTTGATGAATACGTTGTATATTGTAAGCTACATGGGCTGGATTCTGGAATACCTAAAATACTTAAAATAGCAATTTTCTTGTTGCAATGTTTTCTTTTAGCTAAAATATGATAAAAAATTATAAAATTCGGGCGCGGAAGCAAATATTTATATGATTCGTTACAAAAATAAAGTTAGATTTTATCTATTTTTGAAATGAATATTTTGTTAAAATATTCATAAACATGCTTTTGGACCTATACTATGGATAAAATATGATGAAAAATTATAAAATTCGGGCGCAGAAGCAAATATTTACATAATTTTTTACTAAAATAAAGTCAGATTTTACCTATTTTTGATGAATACGTTGTATATTGTAAGCTTCATTGGCTGGATTCTAGAATACCTACCATACTTGAAATAGCAATTTTCTTGTTGCACTGTTTTCTTTTACCTAAATTATGATAAACAATCATAAAATTCGGGCGCGGAAGCAAATATTTATATGATTTTTTACAAAAATAAAGTCAGATTTTACTTATTCTTGAAATGGATATTTTTGTTAAAACATTCATAAACATGCTTTTGGACCTATACTGTGGATAAAATATGATCAAAAATTATAAAATTCGGGCGCGGAAACAAATATATATATGATTTTTTACAAAAAAAAAAGTCAGATTTTACCTATTTTTGATGAATACGTTGTATATGGTAAGCTACATGGGCTGGATTCTAGAATACTTGCCACACTTGAAATAGCAATTTTCTTGTTGCAATGTTTTCTTTTACCTAAATTATGATGAAAAATCATAAAATTTGGGCGCGGAAGCAAATATTTATATGATTTTTTACAAAAATAAAGTCAGATTTTACCTATTCTTGAAATGGATATTTTTGTTAACACATTTATAAACATGTTTTGCACCTAAACTGTGGATAAAATATGATGAAAAATTATAAAATTCGGGCGCGGAAGCAAATATTTATATGATTTTTTACAAAAAAAAAGTCAGATTTTACCTATTTTTGATGAATACGTTGTATATTGTAAGCTACATGGGCTGGATTCTAGAATACCTAACACATTTGAAATAGCAATTTTCTTGTTGCAATGTTTTCTTTTAGCTAAAATATAATGAAAAATCATAAAATTCGGGAGCGGAAGCAAATATTTATATGATTTTTTACATAAATAAAGTCAGATTTTACCTATTCTTGAAATGGATATTTTTGTTAAAACATTCATAAACATGCTTTTGGACCTATACTGTGGATAAAATATGATGAAAAATTATAAAATTCGGGCGCGGAAGCAAATATTTATATGATTTTTTACAAAAATAAAGTCAGATTTTACCTATTCTTGAAATGGATATTGTTGTTAAAACATACATAAACATGCTTTTGGACCTATACTGTGGATAAAAAAAGATGAAAAATTATAAAATTCGGGCGCGGAAGCAAATATTTATATGATTTTTTACAAAAAAAAGTCAGATTTAACCTATTTTTGAAGAATACGTTGTATATTGTAAGCTACATGGGCTAGATTCTAGAATAACTAACATATTAAAAATAGCAATTTTCTTGTTGCAATGTTTTCTTTTACCTAAATTATGATGAAAAATCATAAAATTCGGGCGCGGAAGCAAATATTTATATGATTTTTTCAAAAATAAAGTCAGATTTTACCTATTCTTGAAATGGATATTGTTGTTAAAACATTCATAAACATGCTTTTGGACCTATACTGTGGATAAAATAAGATGACAAATTATAAAATTCGGGCGCGGACGCAAATATTTATATGATTTTTTACAAAAAAAAGTCAGATTTTACCTATTTTTGATGAATACGTTGTATATTGTAAGCTACATGGGCTGGATTCTAGAATACCTAACACACTTGAAATAGCAAATTTTCTTGTTGCAATGTTTTCTTTTACCTAAATTATGATGAAAAATCATAAAATTCGGGCGCAAAAGCAAATATTTATATGATTTTTTACAAAAATAAAGTCAGATTTTACCTATTCTTAAAATGGATATTTTTGTTAAAACATTCATAATCATGCTTTTGGACCTATACTGTGGATAAAATATGATAAAAATTTATAAAATTCGGGCGCGAAAGCAAATTTTTATATGATTTTTTACAAAAAAAAGTCAGATTTTACCTATTTTTGATGAATACGTTGTATATTGTAAGCTACATGGGCTGGATTCTGGAATACCTAACATACTTAAAATAGCAATTTTCTTGTTGCAATGTTTTCTTTTAGCTAAAATATGATAAAAAATTATAAAATTCGGGCGCGGAAGCAAATATTTATATGATTCTTTACAAAAATAAAGTTAGATTTTATCTATTTTTGAAATGAATATTTTGTTAAAATATTCATAATCATGCTTTTGGACCTATACTATGGATAAAATATGATAAAAAATAAATTTACATAATTTTTTACTAAAATAAAGTCAGATTTTACCTATTTTTGATGAATACGTTGTATATTGTAAGCTTCATTGGCTGGATTCTAGAATACCTACCATACTTGAAATAGCAATTTTCTTGTTGCACTGTTTTCTTTTACCTAAATTATGATAAACAATCATAAAATTCGGGCGCGGAAGCAAATATTTATATGATTTTTTACAAAAATTAAGTCAGATTTTACTTATTCTTGAAATGGATATTTTTGTTAAAACATTCATAAACATGCTTTTGGACCTATACTGTGGATAAAATATGATCAAAATTTATAAAATTCGGGCGCGGAAACAAATATATATATGATTTTTTACAAAAAAAAAAGTCAGAATTTACCTATTTTTGATGAATACGTTGTATATGGTAAGCTACATGGGCTGGATTCTAGAATACCTACCACACTTGAAATAGCAATTTTCTTGTTGCAATGTTTTCTTTTACCTAAATTATGATGAAAAATCATAAAATTTGGGCGCGGAAGCAAATATTTATATGATTTTTTACAAAAATAAAGTCAGATTTTACCTATTCTTGAAATGGATATTTTTGTTAAAACATTTATAAACATGTTTTGGACCTATACTGTGGATAAAATATGATGAAAAATTATAAAATTCGGGCGCGGAAGCAAATATTTATATGATTTTTTACAAAAAAAAAGTCAGATTTTACCTATTTTTGATGAATACGTTGTATATTGTAAGCTACATGGGCTGGATTCTAGAATACCTAACACATTTGAAATAGCAATTTTCTTGTTGCAATGTTTTCTTTTAGCTAAAATATTATGAAAAATCATAAAATTCGGGAGCGGAAGCAAATATTTATATGATTTTTTACATAAATAAAGTCAGATTTTACCTATTCTTGAAATGGATATTTTTGTTAAAACATTCATAAACATGCTTTTGGACCTATACTTTGGATAAAATATGATGAAAAATTATAAAATTCGGGCGCGGAAGAAAATATTTATATGATTTTTTTCCAAAAATAAAGTCAGATTTTACCTATTCTTGAAATGGATATTGTTGTTAAAACATACATAAATATGCTTTTCGACCTATACTGCGGATAAAATATGATGAAAAATTATAAAATTCGGGCGCGCAAACAAATATTTATATGATTTTTTTTAAAAAAAAGTAAGATTTTACCTAGTTTTGATGAATACGTTGTATATTGTAAGCTACATGGGCTGGATTCTAGAATACCTACCACACTTGAAATAGCAATTTTCTTGTTGCAATGTTTTCTTATACCTAAATTATGATGAAAAATCATAAAATTCGGGCGCGGAAGCAAATATTTATATGATTTTTTACAAAAATAAAGTCAGATTTTACCTATTCTTGAAATGGATATTTTTGTTAAAACAATCATAAACATGCTTATGGACCTATAATGTGGATATAATATGATAAAAATTTATAAAATTCGGGCGCGGAAGCAAATATTTATATGATTTTTTACAAAAAAAAAGTCAGATTTTACCTATTTTTGATGAATACGTGTATATTGTAAGCTACATGGGCTGGATTCTAGAATACCTAACATACTTAAAATAGCAAATTTCTCGTTGCAATGTTTTCTTTTAGCTAAAATATGATGAAAAATTATAAAATTCGGGCGCGGAAGCAAATATTTATATGATTTTTTACAAAAAAAAGTCAGATTTTACCTATTTTTGATGAATACGTTGTATATTGTAAGCTACATGGGCTGGATTCTAGAATACCTAACACATTTGAAATAGCAATTTTCTTGTTGCAATGTTTTCTTTTAGCTAAAATATGATGAAAAATCATAAAATTCGGGAGCGGAAGCAAATATTTATATGATTTTTTATATAAATAAAGTCAGATTTTACCTATTATTGGAATGGATATTTTTGTTAAAACATTCATAAACATGCTTTTGGACCTATACTATGGACAAAATATGATGATAAATTATAAAATTCGGGCGCGGAAGCAAATATTTATATAATTTTTTACAAAAATAAAGTCAGAATTTACCTATTTTTGATGAATACGTTGTATATTGTAAGCTTCATTGGCTGGATTCTAGAATACCTACCACACTTGAAATAGCAATTTTCTTGTTGCAATGTTTTCTTTTAACTAAAATATGATGATAAATTATAATATTCGGGCGCGGAAGCAAATATTTATATAATTTTTTACAAAAATAAAGTCAGATTATACCTATTTTTGATGAATACGTTGTATATTGTAAGCTACATGGGCTGGATTCTAGAATACCTAACACATTTGAAATAGCAATTTTCTTGTTGCAATGTTTTCTTTTACCTAAATTATGATGAAAAATCATAAAATTCGGGCGCGGAAGCAAATATTTATATAATTTTTTACAAAAATAAAGTCAGATTTTACCTATTCTTGAAATAGATATTGTTGTTAAAACATTCATAAACATGCTTTTGGACCTATACTGTGGATAAAATAAGATGAAAAATCATAAAACTCGGGCGCGGAAGCAAATATTTATATGATTTTTTACAAAAAAAAAAGTCAGATTTTACCTATTTTTGATGAATACGTTGTATATTGTAAGCTACATGGGCTGGATTCTAGAATACCTAACACACTTGAAATAGCAAATTTTCTTGTTGCAATGTTTTCTTTTAGCTAAAATATGATGAGAAATCAAAAAATTCGGGCGCGGAAGCAAATATTTATATGACTTTTTACAAAAATATTGTCAGATATTACCTATTTTTGGAATGGATATTTTTGTTAAAACATTCATAAACATGCTTTTGGACCTATACTATGGACAAAAATGATAAAAAATTATAAAATTCGAGCGCGGAAGCAAATATTTATATAATTTTTTACAAAAATAAAGTCAGATTTTACCTATTTTTGATGAATACGTTGTATATTGTAAGCTTCATTGGCTGGATTCTAGAATACCTACCACACTTGAAATATCAATTTTCTTGTTGCAATGTTTTCTTTTAACTAAAATATGATGATAAATTATAAAATTCGGGCGCGGAAGCAAATATTTATATAATTTTTTACAAAAATAAAGTCAGATTTTACCTATTTTTGATGAATACGTTGTATATTGTAAGCTACATGGGCTGGATTCTAGAGTACCTAACACATTTGAAATAGCAATTTTCTTGTTGCAATGTTTTCTTTTACCTAAATTATGATGAAAAATCATAAAATTCGGGCACGGAAGCAAATATTTATATAATTTTTTACAAAAATAAAGTCAGATTTTACCTATACTTGAAATGGATATTGTTGTTAAAACATTCATAAACATGCTTTTGGACCTATACTGTGGATAAAATAAGATGAAAAATCATAAAACTCGGGCGCGGAAGCAAATATTTATATGATTTTTTACAAAAAAAAAAGTCAAATTTTACCTATTTTTGATGAATACGTTGTATATTGTAAGCTACATGGGCTGGATTCTAGAATACCTAACACACTTGAAATAGCAAATTTTCTTGTTGCAATGTTTTCTTTTACCTAAATTATGATGAAAAATCATAAAATTCGGGCGAGGAAGCAAATATTTATATGATTTTTTACAAAAATAAAGTCAGATTTTACCTATTCTTGAAATGGATATTTTTGTTAAAACATTCATAAACATGCTTTTGGACCTATACTATGGACAAAATATGATGATAAATTATAAAATTCGGGCGCGGAAGCAAATATTTATATAATTTTTTACAAAAATAAAGTCAGAATTTACCTATTTTTGATGAATACGTTGTATATTGTAAGCTTCATTGGCTGGATTCTAGAATACCTACCACACTTGAAATAGCAATTTTCTTGTTGCAATGTTTTCTTTTAACTAAAATATGATGATAAATTATAATATTCGGGCGCGGAAGCAAATATTTATATAATTTTTTACAAAAATAAAGTCAGATTATACCTATTTTTGATGAATACGTTGTATATTGTAAGCTACATGGGCTGGATTCTAGAATACCTAACACATTTGAAATAGCAATTTTCTTGTTGCAATGTTTTCTTTTACCTAAATTATGATGAAAAATCATAAAATTCGGGCGCGGAAGCAAATATTTATATAATTTTTTACAAAAATAAAGTCAGATTTTACCTATTCTTGAAATAGATATTGTTGTTAAAACATTCATAAACATGCTTTTGGACCTATACTGTGGATAAAATAAGATGAAAAATCATAAAACTCGGGCGCGGAAGCAAATATTTATATGATTTTTTACAAAAAAAAAAGTCAGATTTTACCTATTTTTGATGAATACGTTGTATATTGTAAGCTACATGGGCTGGATTCTAGAATACCTAACACACATGAAATAGCAAATTTTCTTGTTGCAATGTTTTCTTTTAGCTAAAATATGATGAGAAATCAAAAAATTCGGGCGCGGAAGCAAATATTTATATGATTTTTTACAAAAATATTGTCAGATATTACCTATTTTTGGAATGGATATTTTTGTTAAAACATTCATAAACATGCTTTTGGACCTATACTATGGACAAAAATGATGAAAAATTATAAAATTCGAGCGCGGAAGCAAATATTTATATAATTTTTTACAAAAATAAAGTCAGATTTTACCTATTTTTGATGAATACGTTGTATATTGTAAGCTTCATTGGCTGGATTCTAGAATACCTACCACACTTGAAATAGCAATTTTCTTGTTGCAATGTTTTCTTTTAACTAAAATATGATGATAAATTATAAAATTCGGGCGCGGAAGCAAATATTTATATAATTTTTTACAAAAATAAAGTCAGATTTTACCTATTTTTGATGAATACGTTGTATATTGTAAGCTACATGGGCTGGATTCTAGAATACCTAACACATTTGAAATAGCAATTTTCTTGTTGCAATGTTTTCTTTTACCTAAATTATGATGAAAAATCATAAAATTCGGGCACGGAAGCAAATATTTATATAATTTTTTACAAAAATAAAGTCAGATTTTACCTATTCTTGAAATGGATATTGTTGTTAAAACATTCATAAACATGCTTTTGGACCTATACTGTGGATAAAATAAGATGAAAAATCATAAAACTCGGGCGCGGAAGCAAATATTTATATGATTTTTTACAAAAAAAAAAGTCAAATTTTACCTATTTTTGATGAATACGTTGTATATTGTAAGCTACATGGGCTGGATTCTAGAATACCTAACACACTTGAAATAGCAAATTTTCTTGTTGCAATGTTTTCTTTTACCTAAATTATGATGAAAAATCATAAAATTCGGGCGAGGAAGCAAATATTTATATGATTTTTTACAAAAATAAAGTCAGATTTTACCTATTCTTGAAATGGATATTTTTGTTAAAACATTCATAAACATGCTTTTGGACCTATACTGTGGATAAAATATGATGAAAAATTATAAAATTCGGACGCGGAAGCAAATATTTATATGATTTTTTACAAAAAAAAGTCAGATTTTACCTATTTTTGAAGAATACGTTGTATATTGTAAGCTACATGGGCTAGATTCTAGAATAACTAACATATTAAAAATAGCAATTTTCTTGTTGCAATGTTTTCTTTTACCTAAATTATGATGAAAAATCATAAAATTCGGGCGCGGAAGCAAATATTTATATGATTTTTTACAAAAATAAAGTCAGATTTTACCTATTCTTGAAATGGATATTGTTGTTAAAACATTCATAAACATGCTTTTGGACCTATACTATGGATAAAATAAGATGAAAAATTATAAAATTCGGGCGCGGAAGCAAATATTTATATGATTTTTTACAAAAAAAAGTCAGATTTTACCTATTTTTGATGAATACGTTATATATTGTAAGCTACATGGGCTGGATTCTAGAATACCTAACACACTTGAAATAGCAAATTTTCTTGTTGCAATGTTTTCTTTTACCTAAATTATGATAAAAAATCATAAAATTCGGGCGCAGAAGCAAATATTTATATGATTTTTTACAAAAATAAAGTCAGATTTTACCTATTCTTAAAATGGATATTTTTGTTAAAACGTTCATAATCATGCTTTTGGACCTTTACTGTGGATAAAATATGATGAAAATTTATAAAATTCGGGTGCGGAAGCAAATATTTATATGATTTTTTACAAAAAAAAGTCAGATTTTACCTATTTTTGATGAATACGTGTATATTGTAAGCTACATGGGCTGGATTCTAGAATACCTAACATACTTAAAATAGCAAATTTCTTGTTGCAATGTTTTCTTTAACCTAAATTATGATGAAAAATCATAAAATTCGGGCGCGGAAGCAAATATTTATATGATTTTTTACAAATATAAAGTCAGATTTTACCTATTCTTGAAATGGATATTTTTGTTAAAACATTCATAAACATGCTTTTGGACCTATACTGTGGATAAAATATGATGAAAAATTATAAAATTCGGGCGAAAAGCAAATATTTATATGATTTTTTACAAAAAAAAAGTCAGATTTTACCTATGTTTGATGAATACGTTGTATATTGTGAGCTACATGGGCTGGATTCTAGAATAACTACCACACTTGAAATAGCAATTTTCTTGTTGCAATGTTTTCTTTTAGCTAAAATCTGATGAGAAATCATAAAATTCGGGCGCGGAAGCAAATATTTATATGATTTTTTACAAAAATAAAGTCAGATTTTACCTATTCTTGAAATGGATATTGTTGTTAAAACATACATAAACATGCTTTTGGACCTATACTGTGGATAAAAAAAGATGAAAATTTATAAAATTCGGGCGCGGAAGCAAATATTTATATGATTTTTTACAAAAAAAAAGTCAGATTTTACCTATTTTCAATGAATACTTTGTATATTGTAAGCTACATGGGCTAGATTCTAGAATAACTAACACACTTGAAATAGCAATTTTCTTGTTGCAATGTTTTCTTATACCTAAATTATGATGAAAAATCATAAAATTCGGGTGCGGAAGCAAATATTTATATGATTTTTTACAAAAATAAAGTCAGATTTTGCCTATTTTTGAAATGGATATTTTTGTTAAAACATTCATAAACATGCTTATGGACCTATACTGTGGATAAAATATGATGAAAATTTATAAAATTCGGGCGCGGAAGCAAATATTTATATGATTTTTTACAAAAAAAAGTCAGATTTTACCTATTTTTGATGAATACGTGTATATTGTAAGCTACATGGGCTGGATTCTAGAATACCTAACATACTTAAAATAGCAAATTTCTTGTTGCAATGTTTTCTTTTAGCTAAAATATGATGAAACATTATAAAATTCGGGCGCGGAAGCAAATATTTATATGATTCTTTACAAAAATAAAGTCAGATTTTATCTATTTTTGAAATGGATATTTTGTTAAAACATTCATAAACATGCTTTTGGACCTATACTATGGATAAAATATGATGAAAAATTATAAAATTCGGGCGCGGAAGCAAATATTTACATAATTTTTTACTAAAATAAAGTCAGATTTTACCTATTTTTGATGAATACGTTGTATATTGTAAGCTTCATTGGCTGGATTCTAGAATACCTACCATACTTGATGTAGCAATTTTCTTGTTGCACTGTTTTCTTTTACCTAAATTATGATAAAAAATCATAAAATTCGGGCGCGGAAGCAAATATTTATATGATATTTTACAAAAATAAAGTCAGATTTTACTTATTCTTGAAATGGATATTTTTGTTAAAACATTCATAAACATGCTTTTGGACCTGTACTGTAGATAAAATATGATTAAAAATTATAAAATTTGGGCGCGCAAACAAATATATAAGTTATGATTTGAGGTTCGACGGAAGGATTTTTAAAAACAATTTATTGAAAGTACAAATAATTATTTACTTTAATTATTTTAAGTCACAAAATTACAATTTATATTATAAGTTTAATTTATAATTTCAAATATAAAATGGACATAGTTTCTACATGCAAATGAATATATTCTGACTAACTACACATTTATGAAAATACAGTTTATATAGTGTTTGGGCAAGGGTGTCAGGTTGTTTCCTGTGGGAATCGCAACCTCAGCAGGATGGACCGTGGTAACTCCTCCCTCGCTAAAATTGGGCTTCATCGGGAAGTTTCAGCGTCGATGTAGGGGGTGAAGTTCTCGGTTGAAGTTCGATGTCTTCTGTCGTGGACTGTTTCTTCACATGCTTGTGGTATTTCTTCTTGAAGTACACTACAGTAAGGGTTGTAGCGCTGGCTACGATGATTCCATATAATGCCCATACTGGATAATTGATGGTGTCTTCTTCTTCAATTGGGTTGTTGTAGTATGGGATGTTTTCTATATTTTTGATTGGCTTCAATTCTTCTATTCTATTCAATTGGATCGTCATTTTCGGAGTTTGGGTGTCGTTGTATTTTATTTTGTAATTTTCAATGATTATCGGTTTGCCGAATGTACCGTGTTTGAAATTTAGATCTTGATTCTGGATATTCAGTTTGCATTGGTCTTCTTTGATTAAAAATATTCCGTGTAAGTTTTTTATGTTATCTCCATGATCACATTGAGTTTTTAGTGATTCAGGAAATGGGAATATTCCAATGAATTGATTGATTTCTTCTAGATATTCAATATGATTCTTTTTGATATTCAGTTTCACTAATGGGCAGTTTTCTACTTCGTTTCGTAGCAGGAAATTTGCTTCGCAGGAGTCTTCATTTATTTCTCTTATGTGGTTTGGACATTGGAAGGTGTTCCTTTTATTGCGAGTACATATACCACATAAAGACCTTATTTGACCTACTTCAGACTTCAGTATATACTCATGATTAGGAATAATGGTAACGAACTCAGAATTGTGTTTCGTTGGAGTTGGAATTAAATGGATAAGTTCGAAAATTGTGTCAAAATTTATTGGAATTTCTATGAAGTATATAATTTTGTTCTCTTGTAATTTACAGTTGACTGAAATCAATTTTTCTATGTCCGGCATATTTTCTACGTTTATTTCAAGTGGTAGTTCATCTTTATAGTACTTTGAGATTTTGTTTAATTCCTCATATAGATCGTGTGTTTTGATGATGCTCGGATGCATAGTATGGAGTTTGCAAAAAGTTAATGAGTTTTCAATGTCTTGGAGGGTATTTAATGTTAATGTAAATAGAATTTCTAGTTGATTGTAAATATCTTTGATTACCAATTTATCATGATCTTTGACTCCTGTAGTAACGGTATGTAGTAGTTCTGTTAATTTAGATTTTAGAATATTTTCGTTTTGTCTAATAGTATCAATGGTCTTGTTAAAATATTTTATCATTTGATTGCTTACGGAATATTGGTTATTAATTTGATTCTTTAAATTTAATTGGTTCTCTTGCAAATGTCTTAGAATTTTCTTATATCGTTTATCATCTTCGGCATCTAGATTTCCTGTGATGGCTTTTACAACTGTTCCCAACCCGTTAAAAATACCTCGTTTGGTTCTTGAATTTATTAATAGATGACTAAATTTCTCGTTAATTTTATTTCTTATGTAGCCAATAATTTTGTTATTATTTTCAAAATCCGTGCTAATTGTTTTATCTTCGTGTATGGTGTGTATGAGTTGTGAGTGTTGTTTGTTTAAATTGTCATACTGTAGTATTAGTGGTTCCAAATCGTAGTAGTGTACAAGAGTATGTTGTGTTCTTTGTAGTCTTGCGTCTCCGAGACTAATTGTTAGTAGTCCTGGATTATGTGTGATGTCTTTTGTAATTAATCCGTTTGAATACAGGAAGTAGAGGGACCTGGAATTACGGGGTATTTGTTAATAGTTTTTCTGGGTCTTTTTATATTGGAGATGTGAATTTTTGGTTGTTTCTTCTCGTTATCTGTATCGATTTCTGCGGTTTTTAGGTTTTCATTAATTATTTTGATTTTTTCTTTTTTGAATTTTGGGTTTTTAGTTTTATTTACTTTCTGCTTATTATGAACGTATACTGTTTCGGGTATAACAGGTAGATCTTCACGTTTCTCATTTAATTTTGAAATAGTTTTTGTTTTGTTTTCTTGTAATTTGTTATTAATATCTTTATAAATTAATTTGGATTTTTCCTTATGATTTTGAATATAATTTTAAGTTATTTGCTTATCAATGTCTATGTCAAATGGAGAATTTGTTTCGAGATGGCCATTAATAACTTCGATAGGTTTTAGATTAGTTGTGCTATGGTTTGTATTATTGTATGCGAGAATGGCGTATTTTACTTTATCTTCGATTAACTCATTTTTAAAGTGGTCTTGCAAATTAAATAAACGTATGTGCTCTATTAATGTGGAATGAAATCGTTCGATTAGACCATTCGAGTTTGGATATTGAGAACAAATAAAATGGATTTCGATTCTATGGAGGGCTAAAAGTTCTTTCACTACTGTATTTTTAAATTCTAGTCCATTATCTGATATGATTAACTGAGGAATGCCATGATGTGAAAAGAAATTAATCAATTTATTAGAGATTTCGATGGCGTTAGTAGAGTTGACCCTGTATGCTTGCGCATACTTAGAAAATGCGTCGATGATAGTAAGGAATTTCGTGTTTTCTAGTGTAAGTGTGTCTACGTGTAGTGTGTGTAGGGGTTTGTCAGGGGTAGGAGTGATATTGAGTTTAGGTTTGATGGGATTTCTCTCGTACTTAGCTGCCAAACAAGTTTCGCAATTATTTATGAAGTTTGTGATAGATTTTAATTGATTGGGCCAATAGTATAATTTTTTAATTTCATGATGTATTTCGTTGATTCCGCGGTGGTTTGTTTTTCCTTCGTGGAATTTTGTGATGATTCGTGTAATTTCGTCTTCTTTTTCTATATCAATTAATTTTGTATTACTTTTAATAAATTTTATTTGAGAATGTTTAAAGTGTTTTTGAAGAATGTTGCTAAATTGTTCGTATATGGGTGATTCGAAATACAGATAATATCGAACATTGGGGGCAATATATTCCTTAATAAAATCCACTATATCTTGTTCAAAATTTGTTTCTGATATTTGAACGTGCAATCTCATTTTATCCACATGGAGTTTTTTTAATTTTAGGTTTTGATGGTGAATGTTTTACTTGGGAGATAAATAATTGATTTTTTCCAACGTTTACTGGAGATTCAGTAATGGTTATACCAACTATGGGATTCTCAGGATTGGAGTGGATTGTTTGGTCTGTTTCGGGGTCAATTTGTTCGTCATCATCAGGTATCACTATTATTGATTGTTTATCATTGTCAGGGTTGAATGTCTCATTGAAATTTTCGATAAGGTCGTACAAATTTTTTGATTCTGGGTCTAAAGTGTTTATATTTAATTCGATTCTCGATAGGGCATCTGCATTTGTATTAAGTGAGCCTTTTTTGTGTATTACTTCATAATCGAATTCTTCTAATCTAGTTCTCCATCTCATTAATTTTGAATGTGGGTCCTTTAAATTTTGTAAATATTGTAATGGTTTGTGATCTGTCACAATTATAAATTTTCTTCCGTAAAGATAAGGTCGAAAGTATTTAGTTGCCCATATCACAGCTGTTAATTCTTTTTCCGTGGTGTCATATTTCTGTTCCGTATCGTTTAAAGTCCTACTTGCATAAGCAACGGGAAGGTCGGATCCGATAGGGCCTTGTGATAATACGGCACCTATGGCGTAATTACTTGCGTCTGTTGTCAAAATGAACGGTTTGGTAAAGTCTGGGTATTGGAGTATTGGTTCGTTAATTAGTAGGTTTTTGCAGGTGTTAAAACAATTGACGTAATCGGGATCGTTATGATTAATGGTGGCATCCTTTTTTAAACATTTTGTTAACGGTTTCGTAAGATGAGCAAAATTTTTAATAAATTTCCGGTAATATCCTAAAAGTCCTAGAAATGCTTTGATTTGTTTTGTTGTTTTCGGTATCGGGTAATTTTGAATAGCATGAATTTTATCAGGATTAGGTTTTACACCTTCGGGGGTCACGACATGTCCGAGATATGCAACTTCTTTCCTGAGGAATTCAGATTTATCTAATTGGATTTTTAAATTCGCTTCTTTTAATCGGTTAAAAACTGTTCTTAAATTTTGAATGTGTTCTTGAAGGGATGTACTAAAAATGATTACGTCATCTAGATAAACAAGACAGATTTCATTTACTAAATTTCTAAGAACGTTGTCCATTTCTCTTTGAAAAGTAGCGGGTGCGTTCTTGAGTCCAAATGGCATTCTTAAAAACTCATAATGCCCATGTTCTGTGCTGAAGGCTGTTTTTTCAATATCTGATTTGTTCATCTCAATTTGATGAAAACCAGATGCAAGGTCTAAAGTAGAAAAATATTGACATCTGCCTAATTTGTCTAATAAGGAGTTAATGTTCGGGATTGGATATTTGTCGTCTATCGTTTTGTCGTTCAATTTTCTATAGTCGATAACAAGTCTCCATTTCTTTTTACCTGATGCGTCTAGTTTTTTAGGGACGACCCATACGGGGGATGACCAGGGTGAATGGGAAGGACGGATGATATTTTGGTCAAGCATTTTTTTGATTTGAGATTGAACTTCTTTTCGAAAGATTTCCGGGTATCTATAAGGTTTTGCATAAACGGGATTATCATCTTTCGTGCGAATGAAATGTTTTACGTCGTTAGTGAAAGATAACGGGTCATGTTCGGTGTGAAAGATATTTTTGTACTCGGTCAGCAGTTTTGTTATCTCAGATTTTTCTTCATCGTTCATATGGTCCAGTCTTATTTTGTTCATATTGAATTTATTTTCTATTTCATTTTGACAAAAATTTAGATTATTTATTTCATAACTGTTTAATTCTTGAAATTTTACACAATTTACTGAATTTATAATTTCTTCATTTTGGCCTAAATTTATGATTGGATATATAGCTTTGTGATTTTGAATTTTGGCAAGTCCTTCGGGAATTATTATGTTATTGAATTTAGTTTCCGGTATCAATATTTCTCCGTTTTCGATATTGTTTAGAAATAATTCGCCTAATTTTTCTGATCTGGGTGGAATTTTTATGTAATTAGATTTGGGTATTATTTCATGGTAATGAATTTCAATTTCTTGTTTCGGAGTTATAATTTTGTCATTTGTCAGGTCAATTTTTGCACCTAATAATTTCAAATTATCTAAACCTAGTAAAATATCAAAATTTCGGTGGAAGTTAAATAAATGGTACTTTACTAATTTGTCTGGGGCATTAAATAATTTTGAAGCAGGAATCACTATGCTAGAATTTTCTATTGATGTTCCATGAGCTGTAGTAATTTTGAATGGATCATTCTTAATTTGATTTTTGTAATATTTATTCGCTATGTTTGGATTTATGAAGGACCGTGTACTGCCTGTATCGATTAAAGCTTTTAGGTTAAATTCTGGAAATACAATGAATGGTAGTTCACTATGGTTATGAATCACATTCATTAATTCAATGTTTGTTCCGAGGCTGTTATTGGAAAAAACTCGTTTTCGTCAGTTTGTTCTGGTTCAGTGACATAATATTCTAAATTTGATTCGTCTACATAATTTCCAAAATTTTGTTCTTCTGGTTCTGCATATTCTTGCAGTTCCGTATTAAATAGTTCTTCAGCGATAGGAGGTCTGTTTTGGGAGTGGAAGAATTGTTGTGGACGATAAGGACCAGCTGATGGGTGAGGTGTCGTTGACTGCCTTGTGGAAATACTCATAGGTGTTGGCTTATTCGGTTTAAAATTTGGATTTGGTCGAAAAACATTTTGGTTGGGTTGATTATTTGGTTTATTGAATTGGTATGGACGTTGGTTATTGAATGGTTTGTTAAATTGATTGTTGCCAGGGAATTGGTTATTATAGTTTTGTTTAAGTACCTGATTTGCAGGAGGCAGGGGTCTATACATTAGTTGCGGGTTTTGGATTTGTCTAAATTGGTTAGTTGAATTATATTTTGGTTTCTGTTGGTGTAAATGTTGTGTGGTGTTTTTGCTTGTTGCATGAGACCGACCGTGAGTTTCAAGTTGAAAATCATTAGTTAACATGTTTAACGCGGTGTTCATGTCTTCTGGATCTTTTGTCCGCATTAGAGTGCCTAATGGTTCTTTGAGTCCGCGAAGTAGTATTCTTACGGCATAATTTTGAAAGTACCCTATAAGAACGGGCATGGCTGCTTCAGTACAATGAGTACTGATGTAAGATATTTGCAAATTTAACATGTCTTGTACTCTATTATAAAATTCAAATGCTGTTTCATTTTTTTGAGTTAATTCGGTTATTTCGATGTTTAATGTGTATAGGTCTCTCTTATCTGAATATGCGTTCAGAAGAGCTTTTTTAAGATCTTCCCATGTTGTTATTGTGGTGCTGGCTATATTTATGGCTGCATCACCTTTTATTTTTGAAATGATACTCGACATAAGAAATTCATTTTGAAAGTCTGTTGTATCAATCGTATTATAAAATTTTTTAACAAGTTTTTCACTAATTTCTATGAATCTTGATAACAGTTTACTATCACCATAGAAGTCTGGGATCATGTCTAGGTAGCATTTTTCTAGTTTTGGGGGAGCCATGTTTGATTTGTTAATTCTAAGATTATTTAATATTTCTGTTAATAATTCTGGTTCTGAGTCAGATGTTTCGTTATTTATAATTTCCCGATCAGAGTCTGAGTCTGAATGGTACTGGTAATTATGTGACATATGGTACTTACAATAGAAGAAGCAGTTTGTCCATGGGTCCTTGTCCTGTGTTCGTCAGGGCCTGGGTCTCTTGGTTCTGCGCCTCACGATGTACTCTCGGTAGATGCAGTGGATTGGACGTTTCTTCTTGTTGACCTTCCGATTTTTCCGGTTAATCGTTAACACGAACGCGTTTTCACTATGCTTGGAAATCGCCCGAAAAATCCGTTACGACTGCGCCAGTTATGATTTGAGGTTCGACGGAAGGATTTACTTTAATTATTTTAAGTCACAAAATTACAATTTATATTATAAGTTTAATTAATAATTTCAAATATAAAATGGACATAGCTTCTACATGCAAATGAATATATTCTGACTAACTACACATTTATGAAAATACAGTTTATATAGTGTTTGGGCAAGGGTGTCAGGTTGTTTCCTGTGGGAATCGCAACCTCAGCAGGATGGACCGTGGTAACTTATATATATGATTTTTTACAAAAAAAAGTCAGATTTTACCTATTTTTGATGAATACGTTGTATATTGTAAGCTACATGGGCTGGATTCTAGAATACCTAACACACTTGAAATAGCAATTTTCTTGTTGCAATGTTTTCTTTTACCTAAATTATGATGAAAAATCACAAAATTCGGGCGCGGAAGCAGATATTTATATGATTTTTTACAAATATAAAGTCAGATTTTACCTATTCTTGAAATGGAAATTTTTGTTAAAACATTCATAAACATGCTTTTGGACCTATACTGTGGATAAAATATTATAAAAAAATTATAAAATTCGGGCGCGGAAACAAATATTTATATGATTTTTTACAAAAAAAAGTCAGATTTTACCTATTTTTGATGAATACGTTGTATATTGTAAGCTACATGGGCTGGATTCTATAATACCTAACACATTTGAAATAGCAATTTTCTTGTTGCAATGTTTTATTTTAGCTAAAATATGATGAAAAATCATAAAATTCGGGCGCGGAAGCAAATATTTATATGATTTTTACAAAAATAAAGTCAGATTTTACCTATTCTTGAAATGGATATTGTTGTTAAAACATTCATAAACATGCTTTTGGACCTATACTGTGGATAAAATATGATGAAAAATTATAAAATTCGGGCGCGAAAGCAAATACTTATGATTTTTTACAAAAATTAAGTCAGATTTTACATATTTTTGATGGTTGTATATTTTAAGCTACATTGGCTGGATTCTAGAATACCTAACACACTTGAAATAGCAATTTTCTTGTTGCAATGTTTTCTTTTAGGTAAAATATGATGAAAAATCAGAAAATTCGGGCGCGGAAGCAAATATTTATATATTTTTTTACAAAAATAATGTCAGATTTTACCTATTCTTGAAATGGATATTTTTGTTAAAACATTCATAAACATGCTTTTGGACCTATACTGTGGATAAAATATGATGAAGAATAATAAAATTCGGGCGCGGAAGCAAATATTTATATAATTTTTTACAAAAAAAAAGTCAGATTTTACCTATTTTTGATGAATACGTTGTATATTATAAGCTACATGGGCTGGATTCTAGAATACCTAACACACTTGAAATAGCAATTTTCTTGTTGCAATGTTTTCTTTTACCTAAATTATAATAAAAAATCATAAAATTCGGGCGCGGAAGCAAATATTTATATGATTTTTTAACAAAATAAAGTCAGATTTTACCTATTTTTGAAACGGATATTTTTGTTAAAAATTCATAAACATCCTTCTGGCCTTATACTATTGGAGAAAATATGATGAAAAATTATAAAATTCGAGCGCGGAAGCAAATATTTATATGATTTTTTACAAAAAAAATTTAGATTTTATCTATTTTTGATGAATACGTTGTATATTGCAAGCTATATGGGCTGGATTCTAGAATACCTAACACACTTGAAATAGCAATTTTCTTGTTGCAATGTTTTCTTTTAGCTAAAATATGATGAAAAATTATAAAAAATTTGGGCGCGGAAGCAAATATTTATATGATTCTATACAAAAATAAAGTCAGATTTTACTTATTCTTGAAATGGATATTTTTGTTAAAACATTCATAAACATGCTTTTGAACCTATACTGTAGATAAAATATGATTAAAAATTATAAAATTTGGGCGCGGAAACAAATATATATATGATTTTTTACAAAAAAAAAGTCAGATTTTACCTATTTTTGATGAATACGTTGTATATTGTAAGCTACATGGGCTGGATTCTAGAATACCTAACACACTTGAAATAGAAATTTTCTTGTTGCAATGTTTTCTTTTACCTAAATTATGATGAAAAATCATAAAATTCGGGCGCGGAAGCAAATATTTATATGATTTTTTACAAAAATAAAGTCAGATTTTACCTATTCTTGAAATGGATGTTTTTGTTAAAACATTCGTAAACATGCTTTTGGACCTATACTGTGGATAAAATATGATAAAAAAAAATAAAATTCGGGCGCGGAAGCAAATATTTATATGATTTTTTACAAAAAAAAAGGCAGATTTTACCTATTTTTGATGAATACGTTGTATATTGTAAGCTACATGGGCTGGATTCTAGAATACCTAACACATTTGAAATAGCAATTTTCTTGTTGCAATGTTTTCTTTTAGCTAAAATATGATGAAAAATCATAAAATTCGGGCGCGGAAGCAAATATTTATATGATTCTTTACAATAATATAGTCAGATTTTACCTATTTTTTAAATGGATATTTTTGTTAAAACATTCATAAACATGCTTTTGGACTTATACTATGGATAAAATATGATAAAAAATTATAAAATTCGGCCGCGGAAGCAAATTTTTATATGATTTTTTACAAAAAAAAGTCAGATTTTACCTATTTTTGATGAATACGTTGTATATTGTAAGCTACATGGGCTGGATTCTAGAATACCTAACACATTTGAAATAGCAATTTGCTTGTTGCAATGTTTTCTTTTAGCTAAAATATAATGAAAAATCATAAAATTCGGGCGCGGAAGCAAATCTTTATATGATTCTATACAAAAATATTGTCAGATTTTACCTATTTTTGAAATGGATATTTTTGTTAAAACATTCATAAACATGCTTTTGGACCTATACTATGGATAAAATATGATGATAAATTATAAAATTCGGGCGCGGAAGCAAATATTTATATAATTTTTTACAAAAATAAAGTCAGATTTTACCTATTTTTGATGAATACGTTGTATATTGTAAGCTTCACTGGCTGGATTCTAGAATACCTACCACACTTGAAATAGCAATTTTCTTGTTGCAATGTTTTCTTTTACCTAAATTATGATGAAAAATCATAAAATTCGGGCGCGGAAGCAAATATTTATATGATTTTTTTACAAAAATAAAGTCAGATTTTACCTATTCTTGAAATGGATATTTTTGTTAAAACATTCATAAACATGCTTTTGGACCTATACTATGGATAAAATATGATGATAAATTATAAAATTCGGGCGCGGAAGCAAATATTTATATAATTTTTTACAAAAATAAAGTCAGATTTTACCTATTTTTGATGAATACGTTGTATATTGTAAGCTTCACTGGCTGGATTCTAGAATACCTACCACACTTGAAATAGCAATTTTCTTGTTGCAATGTTTTCTTTTACCTAAATTATGATGAAAAATCATAAAATTCGGGCGCGGAAGCAAATATTTATATGATTTTTTTACAAAAATAAAGTCAGATTTTACCTATTCTTGAAATGGATATTTTTGTTAAAACATTCATAAACATGCTTTTGGACCTATACTGTAGATAAAATATGATGAAAAATTATAAAATTCGGCCGCGGAAAAAAATTTTTATATGATTTTTTACAAAAAAAAAGTCAGATTTTACCTATTTTTGATGAATACGTTGTATATTGTAAGCTACATGGGCTGGATTCTAGAATACCTAACACACTTAAAATAGAAATTTTCTTGTTGCAATGTTTTCTTTTACCTAAATTATGATGAAAAATCATAAAATTCGGGCGCGGAAGCAAATATTTATATGATTTTTTACAAAAATAAAGTCAGATTTTACCTATTCTTGAAATGGATGTTTTTGTTAAAACATTCGTAAACATGCTTTTGGACCTATACTGTGGATAAAATATGATAAAAAAAAAAAAAATTCGGGCGCGGAAGCAAATATTTATATGATTTTTTACAAAAAAAAGGCAGATTTTACCTATTTTTGATGAATACGTTGTATATTGTAAGCTAAATGGGCTGGATTCTAGAATACCTAACACATTTGAAATAGCAATTTTCTTGTTGCAATGTTTTCTTTTAGCTAAAATATGATGAAAAATTATAAAATTCGGCCGCGGAAGCAAATTTTTATATGATTTTTTACAAAAAAAAAGTCAGATTTTACCTATTTTTGATGAATACGTTGTATATTGTAAGCTACATGGGCTGGATTCTAGAATACCTAACACACTTGAAATAGAAATTTTCTAGTTGCAATGTTTTCTTTTACCTAAATTATGATGAAAAATCATAAAATTCGGGCGAGGAAGCAAATATTTATATGATTTTTTACAAAAATAAAGTCAGATTTTACCTTTTCTTGAAATGGATGTTTTTGTTAAAACATTCGTAAACATGCTTTTGGACCTATACTGTGGATAAAATATGATAAAAAAAAATAAAATTCGGGCGCGGAAGCAAATATTTATATGATTTTTTACAAAAAAAAAGTCAGATTTTACCTATTTTTGATAAATACGTTGTATATTGTAAGCTACATGGGCTGGATTCTAGAGTACCTAACACATTTGAAATAGCAATTTGCTTGTTGCAATGTTTTCTTTTAGCTAAAATATGATGAAAAATCATAAAATTCGGGCGCGGAAGCAAATATTTATATGATTCTTTACAATAATATAGTCAGATTTTACCTATTTTTGAAATGGATATTTTTGTTAAAACATTCATAAACATGCTTTTGGACCTATACTATGGATAAAATATGATGATAAATTATAAAATTCGGGCTCGGAAGCAAATATTTATATGATTTTTTACAAAAAAAAAAGTCAGATTTTACCTATTTTTGATGAATACGTTGTATATTGTAAGCTTCATTGGCTGGATTCTAGAATACCTATCACACTTGAAATAGCAATTTTCTTGTTGCAATGTTTTCTTTTACCTAAATTATGATGAAAAATCATAAAGTTCGGGCGCGGAAGCAAATATTTATATGATTTTTTACAAAAATAAAGTCAGATTTTACCTATTCTTGAAATGGATATTTTTGTTAAAACATTCATAAACATGCTTTTGGACCTATACTGTGGATAAAATATGATGAAAAATTATAAAATTCGGGCGCGGAAGCAAATATTTATATGATTTTTTACAAAAAAAAGTCAGATTTTACCTATTTTTGATGAATACGTTGTATATTGTAAGCTTCATTGGCTGGATTCTAGAATACCTACCACACTTGAAATAGCAATTTTCTTGTTGCAATGTTTTCTTTTTGCTAAAATTGATAAAAAATCATAAAATTCGGGCGCGGAAGCAAATATTTTTATGATTTTTTACAAAAATAAAGTCAGAATTTACTTATTCTTGAAATGGATATTTTTGTTAAAACATTCATATACATGCTTTTGGACCTATACTGTGGATAAAATATGATCAAAAATTATAAAATTCGGGCGCGGAAACAAATATATATATGATTTTTTACAAAAAAAAAGTCAGATTTTACCTATTTTTGATGAATACGTTGTATATTTTAAGCTACATGGGCTAGATTCTAGAATACTTATCACACTTGAAATAGCAATTTTCTTGTTGCAATGTTTTCTTTTACCTAAATTATGATGAAAAATCATAAAATTCGGGCGCGGAAGCAAATATTTATATGATTTTTTACAAAAATATAGTCAGATTTTACCTATTTTTGAAATGGATATTTTTGTTAAAACATTCATAAACATGTTTTTGGACCTATACTATGGATAAATATGATGATAAATTATAAAATTCGGGCGCGGAAGCAAATATTTATATAATTTTTTACAAAAATAAAGTCAGATTTTACCTATTCTTGAAATGGATATTTTTGTTAAAACATTCATAAACATACTTTTGGACCTATACTGTGGATAAAATATAATCAAAAATTATAAAATTCGGGCGCGGAAACAAATATTAGTATGATTTTTTACAAAAAAGAAGTCAGATTTTACATATCTTTGATGAATACGTTGTATATTGTAAGCTACATGGGCTGGATTCTATAATACGTAACACACTTGAAATAGCAATTTTCTTGTTGCAATGTTTTCTTTTAGCTAAAATATGATGAAAAATTAGAAAATTCAGGCGCGGAAGCAAATATTCATATAATTTTTTACAAAAATAAAGTCAGAATTTACCTATTCTTGAAATGGATATTTTTGTTAAAACATTCATAAACATGCTTTTGGACCTATACTGTGGATAAAATATGATGAAGAATTATAAAATTCGGGCGCGGAAGCAAATATTTATATTATTTTTTACAAAAAAAAAAGTCAGATTTTACCTATTTTTGATGGATACCTTGTATATTGTAAGCTACATGGGCTGGATTCTAGAATACCTAACACACTTGAAATAGCAATTTTCTTGTTGCAATGTTTTCTTTTAGCAAAAATATGATGAAAAATTAAAAATTTCGGGCGCGGAAGCAAATATTTATATGATTCTTTACAAAAATAAAGTCAGATTTTATCTACTTTTAAAATGGATATTTTTGTTAAAACATTCATAAACATGCTTTTGGACCTATACTATGGATAAAATATGATGAAAAATTATAAAATTCGGGCGCGGAAGCAAATATTTACATAATTTTATACTAAAAAAAAGGCAGATTTTACCTATTTTTGATGAATACGTTGTATATTGTAAGCTTCATTGGCTGGATTCTAGAATACCTACCACACTTGAAATAGCAATTTTCTTGTTGTAATGTTTTCTTTTACCTAAATTATGATGAAAAATCATAAAATTCGGGCGCGGAAGCAAATTTTTATATGATTTTTTACAAAAATAAAGACAGATTTTAC
The DNA here is from genome assembly GCA_035578165.1 of Stenolophus ochropezus. Lineage (NCBI taxonomy): Eukaryota > Metazoa > Arthropoda > Insecta > Coleoptera > Carabidae > Stenolophus > Stenolophus ochropezus. The sequence continues at coordinate 3,819 of JAQOWZ010000317.1, read as the reverse complement.
CTATTCTTGAAATAGATATTTTTGTTAAAACATTCATAAACATGCTTTTGGACCTACACTATGGATAAAATATGATGAAAAATTATAAAATTCGGCCGCGGAAGCAAATTTTTATATGATTTTTACAAAAAAAAGTCAGATTTTACCTATTTTTGATGAATACGTTGTATATTGTAAGCTACATGGGTTGGATTCTAGAATACCTAACACACTTAAAATAGCAATTTTCTTGTTGCAATGTTTTCTTTTAACTAAATTATGATGAAAAATCATAAAATTCGGGCGCGGAAGCAAATATTTATATGATTTTTTACAAAACTAATGTCAGATTTTACCTATTCTTGAAATGGATATTTTTGTTAAAACATTTATAAACATGCTTTTGGACCTATACTGTAGATAAAATATGATAAAAAATTATAAAATTCGGGCGCGGAAGCAAATATTTATATGATTTTTTACAAATAAAAGTCAGATTTTACCTATTTTTGATGAATACGTTGTATATTGTAAGCTACATGGGCTGGATTCTAGAATACCTAACATACTTAAAATAGCAATTTTCTTGTTGCAATGTTTTCTTTTACCTAAATTATGATGAAAAATTATAAAATTCGGGCGCGGAAGAAAATTTTTATATGATTTTTTACAAAAATAATGTCAGATTTTACCTATTCTTGAAATGGATATTTTTGTTAAAACATTCATAAACATGCTTTTGGACCTATACTGTGGATAAAATATGATCAAAAATTATAAAATTTGGGCGCGGACACAAATATTTATATGATTTTTTACAAAAAAAAGTCAGATTTTACCTATTTTTGATGAATACGTTGTATATTGTAAGCTACATGGGCTGGATTCTAGAATACCTAACATACTTAAAATAGCAATTTTCTTGTTGCAATGTTTTCTTTTACCTAAATTATGATGAAAAATTATAAAATTCGGGCGCGGAAGAAAATTTTTATATGATTTTTTACAAAAATAAAGTCAGATTTTACCTATTCTTGAAATGGATATTTTTGTTAAAACATTCATAAACATGCTTTTTGGACCTATACTGTGGATAAAATATGATGAAAAATTATAAAACTCGGGCGCGGAAGCAAATATTTATATGATTTTTTACAAAAAAAAGTCAGTTTTTACCTATTTTTGATGAATACGTTGTATATTGTAAGCTACATGGGCTGAATTCTAGAATACCTAACACATTTGAAATAGCAATTTGCTTGTTGCAATGTTTTCTTTTAGCTAAAATATGATGAAAAATCATAAAATTCGTTCGCGGAAGCAAATATTTATATGATTCTTTACAAAAATATAGTCAGATTTTACCTATTTTTGAAATGGATATTTTTGTTAAAACATTCATAAACATGCTTTTGGACCTATACTATGGATAAAATATGATGATAAATTATAAAATTCGGGCGCGGAAGCAAATATTTATATAATTTTTTACAAAAATAAAGTCAGATTTTACCTATTTTTGATGAATACGTTGTATATTGTAAGCTTCATTGGCTGGATTCTAGAATACCTACCACACTTGAAATAGCAATTTTCTTGTTGCAATGTTTTCTTTTACCTAAATTATGATGATAAACATTAAATTCGGGCGCGGAAGCAAATATTTATAAGATTTTTTACAAAAATAAAGTCAGATTTTACCTATTCTTGAAATGGATATTTTTGTTAAAACATTCATAAACATGCTTTTGGACCTATACTGTGGATAAAATATGATGAAAAATTATAAAATTCGGGCGCGGAAGCAAATATTTATATGATTTTTTACAAAAAAAAGTCAGATTTTACCTATTTTTGATGAATACGTTGTATATTGTAAGCTTCATTGGCTGGATTCTAGAATACCTACCACACTTGAAATAGCAATTTTCTTGTTGCAATGTTTTCTTTTTGCTAAAATTGATAAAAAATCATAAAATTCGGGCGCGGAAGCAAATATTTTTATGATTTTTTACAAAAATAAAGTCAGAATTTACTTATTCTTGAAATGGATATTTTTGTTAAAACATTCATATACATGCTTTTGGACCTATACTGTGGATAAAATATGATCAAAAATTATAAAATTCGGGCGCGGAAACAAATATATATATGATTTTTTACAAAAAAAAAGTCAGATTTTACCTATTTTTGATGAATACGTTGTATATTTTAAGCTACATGGGCTAGATTCTAGAATACTTATCACACTTGAAATAGCAATTTTCTTGTTGCAATGTTTTCTTTTACCTAAATTATGATGAAAAATCATAAAATTCGGGCGCGGAAGCAAATATTTATATGATTTTTTACAAAAATATAGTCAGATTTTACCTATTTTTGAAATGGATATTTTTGTTAAAACATTCATAAACATGTTTTTGGACCTATACTATGGATAAATATGATGATAAATTATAAAATTCGGGCGCGGAAGCAAATATTTATATAATTTTTTACAAAAATAAAGTCAGATTTTACCTATTCTTGAAATGGATATTTTTGTTAAAACATTCATAAACATACTTTTGGACCTATACTGTGGATAAAATATAATCAAAAATTATAAAATTCGGGCGCGGAAACAAATATTAGTATGATTTTTTACAAAAAAGAAGTCAGATTTTACATATCTTTGATGAATACGTTGTATATTGTAAGCTACATGGGCTGGATTCTATAATACGTAACACTTGAAATAGCAATTTTCTTGTTGCAATGTTTTCTTTTAGCTAAAATATGATGAAAAATTAGAAAATTCAGGCGCGGAAGCAAATATTCATATAATTTTTTACAAAAATAAAGTCAGAATTTACCTATTCTTGAAATGGATATTTTTGTTAAAACATTCATAAACATGCTTTTGGACCTATACTGTGGATAAAATATGATGAAGAATTATAAAATTCGGGCGCGGAAGCAAATATTTATATTATTTTTTACAAAAAAAAAAGTCAGATTTTACCTATTTTTGATGGATACCTTGTATATTGTAAGCTACATGGGCTGGATTCTAGAATACCTAACACACTTGAAATAGCAATTTTCTTGTTGCAATGTTTTCTTTTAGCAAAAATATGATGAAAAATTAAAAATTTCGGGCGCGGAAGCAAATATTTATATGATTCTTTACAAAAATAAAGTCAGATTTTATCTACTTTTAAAATGGATATTTTTGTTAAAACATTCATAAACATGCTTTTGGACCTATACTATGGATAAAATATGATGAAAAATTATAAAATTCGGGCGCGGAAGCAAATATTTACATAATTTTTTACTAAAAAAAAGGCAGATTTTACCTATTTTTGATGAATACGTTGTATATTGTAAGCTTCATTGGCTGGATTCTAGAATACCTACCACACTTGAAATAGCAATTTTCTTGTTGCAATGTTTTCTTTTACCTAAATTATGATGAAAAATCATAAAATTCGGGCGCGGAAGCAAATTTTTATATGATTTTTTACAAAAATAAAGACAGATTTTACCTATTCTTGAAATAGATATTTTTGTTAAAACATTCATAAACATGCTTTTGGACCTACACTATGGATAAAATATGATGAAAAATTGTAAAATTCGGCCGCGGAAGCAAATTTTGATATGATTTTTACAAAAAAAAGTCAGATTTTACCTATTTTTGATGAATACGTTGTATATTGTAAGCTACATGGGTTGGATTCTAGAATACCTAACACACTTAAAATAGCAATTTTTTTGTTGCAATGTTTTCTTTTAACTAAATTATGATGAAAAATCATAAAATTCGGGCGCGGAAGCAAATATTTATATGATTTA
>JAQOWZ010000316.1:0-61922 GCA_035578165.1 Stenolophus ochropezus | reverse complement strand
ACGCGCTATCTCAGAGTCATGCTTTCGGACCTATACCATGGATAAAATATAATGAAAAATTATAAAATTCGGGCGCAGAAGCAAATGTTTATATAATTTTTTACAAAAATTAAGTCAGATTTTACCTATTTTTGATGAATACGTTGTATATTGTAAGCTCCATTGGCTGGATTCTAGAATACCTACCACACTTGAAATAGCAATTTTCTTGTTGCAATGTTTTCTTTTACCTAAATTATGATAAAAAATCATAAAATCCGGACGCGGAAGCAAATATTTATATGATTTATTACAAAAATAAAGTCAGATTTTACCTATTCTTGAAATAGATATTTTTGTTAAAACATTCATAAACATGCTTTTGGACCTATACTATGGATAAAATATAATGAAAAATTATAAAATTTGGGCGCGGAAGCAAATATTTATATAATTTTTTACAAAAATAAGTCAGATTTTACCTATTTTTGATGAATACGTTGTATATTGTAAGCTTCATTTGCTGGATTCTAGAATACCTACCACACTTGAAATAGCAATTTTCTTATTGCAATGTTTTTTTTTACCTAAATTATGATGAAAAATCATAAAATTCGAGCGCGGAAGCAAATATTTATATGATTTTTTACAAAAATAATGTCAGATATTACCTATTTTTGATGAATACGTTGTATATTGTAAGCTACATGGGCTGGATTCTAGAATACCTACCACAATTAAAAATAGCAATTTTCTTGTAGCAATGTTTTCTTTTAGCTAAAATATGATGAAAAATCATAAAATTCGGGCGCGGAAGCAAATATTTATATGATTTTTTACAAAAATAAAGTCAGATTTTACCTAATTTTGAAATGGATATATTTGTTATAACATTCATAAACATGCTTTTAGACCTATACTATGGATAAAATATAATGAAAAATTATAAAATTCGGGCGCGGAAGCAAAAATTTATATAATTTTTTACAAAAATTAAGTCAGATTTTACCTATTTTTGATGAATACGTTGTATATAGTAGGCTTCATTGGCTGGATTCTAGAATACCTACCACACTTGAAATAGCAATTTTCGTATTGCAATGTTTTTTTTTACCTAATTTATGATGAAAAATCATAAAGGTCCGGCGCGGAAGCAAATATTTATATGATTTTTTACAAAAATAAAGTCTGATTTTAACTATTCTTGAAATGGATATTTTTGTTAAAACATTCATAAACATGCTTTTGGACCTATGCTATGACTAAAATATGATGAAAAATTATAAAATTCGGGCACGGAAGCAAATATTTATATGATTTTTTTACAAAAATAAAGTCAGATTTTACCTATTTTTGATAAATACGTAGTATATTGTAAGCTACATGGGCTGGATTCTAGAATACCTACCACAATTGAAATAGCAATTTTCTTGTAGCAATGTTTTCTTTTAGCTAAAATATGATGAAAAATCATAAAATTCGGGTGCGGAAGCAAATATTTATGTGATTTTTTACAAAAATAAAGTCAGATTTAACCTATTTTTGAAATGGATATTTTTGTTAAAACATTCATAAACATGCTTTTGGACCTATACTATGGATAAAATATAATGAAAAATTATAAAATTCGGGCGCGGAAGCAAAAATTTATATAATTGTTTACAAAAATTAAGTCAGATTTTTCTTATTTTTGATGAATACGTTGTATATTGTAAGCTTCATTGGCTGGATTCTAGAATACCTACCTCACTTGAAATAGCAATTTTCTTGTTGCAATGTTTTCTTTTACCTAAATTATAATGAAAAATCATATAATTTGGGCGCGGAAGCAAATATTTATATGTTTTTTTACAAAAATAAAGTCAGATTTTACCTATTTTTGAAATGGATATTTTTGTTAAAACATTGATAAACATGCTTTTGGACCTATAATTTGGATAAAATATGATGAAAAATTATAAAATTCGGGCGCGGAAGCAAATATTTATATGATTTTTTACAAAAATAAAGTCAGATTTTACCTATTTTTGATGAATACGTTGTATATTGTAAGCTACATGGGCTGGATTTTAGAATACCTACCACAAGTGAAATAGCAATTTTCTTGTTGCAATGTTTTCTTTTAGCAAAAATATAACGAAAAATTATAAAATTCGGTCGCGGATGCAAATATTTATATGATTTTTTACAAAAATAAAGTCAGATTTTACCTATTTTTGAAGTGGATATTTTTGTTAAAACATTCATAAACATGCTTTTGGACCTATACTATGAATAAAATATGATGAAATATTATAAAATTCGGGCGCGAAAGCAAATATTTATATGACTTTTTACAAAAATAAAGTCAGATTTTACCTATTTTTAATGAATACGTTTTATTTTGTAAGATACATGGGCTGGATTCTAGAATACCTACCACACTTGAAATAGCAATTTTCTTGTTGTAATGTTTCCTTTTAGCTAAAATATGATGAAAAATTATAAAATTCGGTCGTGAAGCAAATATTTATTTGACCTTTTACAAAAATAAAGTCAGATTTTACCTATTTTTCATGAATACGTTGCACATTGTAAGCTTCATTGGCTGGATTCTAGAATACCTACCACAGTTGAAATAGCAATTTTCTTGTTGCAATGTTTTCATTTACATAAATTATGATTACAAATCATAAAATTCGGGCGCGGAAGCAAATATTTATATGATTTTTTATAAAAATAAAGTCAGATTTTATCTATTTTTAATGAATACGTTGTATATTGTAAGCTACATGGGCTGGATTCTAGAATACCTACCACACTTGAAATAGCAATTTTCTTGTTGCAATGTTTTCGTTTAGATAAAATATAATGAAAAATTATAAAATTCGGGCGCGGAAGCAAATATTTATATAATTTTTACAAAAATTAAGTCAGATTTGACCTATTTTTGATGAATAAGTTGTATATTTTAAGCTTCATTGGCTGGATTCGAGAATAACTACCACACTTGAAATAGCAATTTTCTTGTTGCAATGTTTTTTTTTTTTACCTAAACTATGATGAAAAATCATAAAATTCGGGCGCGGAAGCAAATATTTATATGATTTTTTACAAAAACATAGTCCCATTTTACCCATTCTTGAAATGGATATTTTTGTTAAAACATTCACAAACATGCTTTCGGACCTATACTATGGATAAAATATTTATATGATTTTTTACAAAAATAAAGTCAGATTTTACCTATTTTTAATGAATACGTTGTATATTTTAAGCTACATGGGCTGGATTCTAGAATACCTACCACATTTGAAATAGCAATTTTCTTGTTGCAATGTTTTCTTTTAGCTAAAATATGATGAAAAATTATAAAATTCGGGCGCGGAAGCAAATATTTATATGATTTTTTACAAAAATAAAGTCAGATTTTACCTAGTTTTAAAATAGATATATTTGTTATAACATTCATAAACATGCTTTTGGACCTATACTATGGACAAAATATAATGAAAAATTATAAAATTCGGGCGCGGAAGCAAATATTTATATAATTTTTTACAAAAATTAAGTCAGATTTTACCTATTTTTGATGAATACGTTGCATATTGTAAGCTACAAGGGCTGGATTCTTGAATACCTACCAAAATTGAAATACCAATTTTCTTGTAGCACTGTTTCTTTTAGCTAAAATATGATAAAAAATCATAAAATTCGGGCGCGGAAGCAAATATTTATATGACTTTTTTCAAAAATAAAGTCAGATTTTACCTATTTTTGATGAATACGTTGTATATTGTAAGCTTCATTGGCTGGATTCTAGAATACCTACCACACTTGAAATAGCAATTTTTTTTGTTGCAATGTTTTTTTTACCTAAATTATGATGAAAAATCATAAAATTCGGGCGCGGAAGCAAATATTTATATGATTTTTACAAAAATAAATTCAGATTTTACCTATTCTTGAAATGGATATTTTTGTTAAAACATTCATAAACATGCTTTTGGACCTATACCATGGATAAAAATATAATGAAAAATTATATAATTCGGGCGCGGTAGCAAATATTTATATAATTGTTTACAAAAATTAAGTCAGATTTTACCTATTTTTGATGAATAGGTTGTATATTGTAAGCTTCATTGGCTGGATTCTAGAATACCTACCACACTTGAAATAGCAATTTTCTTGTTGTAATGTTTCCTTTTAGCTAAAATATGATGAAAAATTATAAAATTCGGTCGTGAAGCAAATATTTATTTGACCTTTTACAAAAATAAAGTCAGATTTTACCTATTTTTCATGAATACGTTGCACATTGTAAGCTTCATTGGCTGGATTCTAGAATACCTACCACAGTTGAAATAGCAATTTTCTTGTTGCAATGTTTTCATTTACATAAATTATGATTACAAATCATAAAATTCGGGCGCGGAAGCAAATATTTATATGATTTTTTATAAAAATAAAGTCAGATTTTATCTATTTTTAATGAATACGTTGTATATTGTAAGCTACATGGGCTGGATTCTAGAATACCTACCACACTTGAAATAGCAATTTTCTTGTTGCAATGTTTTCGTTTAGATAAAATATAATGAAAAATTATAAAATTCGGGCGCGGAAGCAAATATTTATATAATTTTTACAAAAATTAAGTCAGATTTGACCTATTTTTGATGAATACGTTGTATATTTTAAGCTTCATTGGCTGGATTCGAGAATAACTACCACACTTGAAATAGCAATTTTCTTGTTGCAATGTTTTTTTTTTTACCTAAACTATGATGAAAAATCATAAAATTCGGGCGCGGAAGCAAATATTTATATGTTTTTTTACAAAAACATAGTCCCATTTTACCCATTCTTGAAATGGATATTTTTGTTAAAACATTCACAAACATGCTTTCGGACCTATACTATGGATAAAATATTTATATGATTTTTTACAAAAATAAAGTCAGATTTTACCTATTTTTAATGAATACGTTGTATATTTAAGCTACATGGGCTGGATTCTAGAATACCTACCACATTTGAAATAGCAATTTTCTTGTTGCAATGTTTTCTTTTAGCTAAAATATGATGAAAAATTATAAAATTCGGGCGCGGAAGCAAATATTTATATGATTTTTTACAAAAATAAAGTCAGATTTTTACCTAGTTTTAAAATAGATATATTTGTTATAACATTCATAAACATGCTTTTGGACCTATACTATGGACAAAATATAATGAAAAATTATAAAATTCGGGCGCGGAAGCAAATATTTATATAATTTTTTACAAAAATTAAGTCAGATTTTACCTATTTTTGATGAATACGTTGCATATTGTAAGCTACAAGGGCTGGATTCTTGAATACCTACCAAAATTGAAATACCAATTTTCTTGTAGCACTGTTTTCTTTTAGCTAAAATATGATAAAAAATCATAAAATTCGGGCGCGGAAGCAAATATTTATATGACTTTTTTCAAAAATAAAGTCAGATTTTACCTATTTTTGATGAATACGTTGTATATTGTAAGCTTCATTGGCTGGATTCTAGAATACCTACCACACTTGAAATAGCAATTTTTTTGTTGCAATGTTTTTTTTACCTAAATTATGATGAAAAATCATAAAATTCGGGCGCGGAAGCAAATATTTATATGATTTTTACAAAAATAAATTCAGATTTTACCTATTCTTGAAATGGATATTTTTGTTAAAACATTCATAAACATGCTTTTGGACCTATACCATGGATAAAATATAATGAAAAATTATATAATTCGGGCGCGGTAGCAAATATTTATATAATTGTTTACAAAAATTAAGTCAGATTTTACCTATTTTTGATGAATAGGTTGTATATTGTAAGCTTCATTGGCTGGATTCTAGAATACCTACCACACTTGAAATAGCAATTTTCTTGTTGCAATGTTTTCTTTTACCCAAATTATGATGAAAAATCATAAATTTTCTTGTAGCAATGTTTTCTTTTAGCTAAAATATGATAAAAAATCATAAAATTCGGGCGCGGAAGCAAATATTTATATGATTTTTTACAAAAAAAGTCAGATTTAACCTATTTTTGGAATGGATATTTTTGTTAAAACATTCATAAACATGCTTTTGGACCTATACTATGGATAAAATATAATGGAAAATTATAAAATTCGGGCGCGGAAGCAAATATTTATATAATTTTTTACAAAAATTAAGTCAGATTTTACCTATTTTTGATGAATACGTTGTATATTGTAAGCTCCATTGGCTGGATTCTAGAATACCTACCACACTTGAAATAGCAATTTTCTTGTTGCAATGTTTTCTTTTACCTAAATTATGATAAAAAATCATAAAATCCGAGCGCGGAAGCAAATATTTATATGATTTTTTACAAAAATAAAGTCAGATTTAACCTATTTTTGAAATAAATATTTTTGTTAAAACATTCATAAACATGCTTTTGGACCTATACCATGGATAAAATATGATAAAAAATTATAAAATTCGGGCGCGGTAGCAAATATTTATATAATTGTTTACAAAAATTAAGTCAGATTTTACCTATTTTTGATGAATACGTTGCATATTGTAAGCTTCATTAGCTGGATTCTAGAATACCTACCACACTTGAAATAGCAATTTTCTTGTTGCAATTCTTTCTTTTACCCAAATTATGATGAAAAATCATAATTTTCTTGTAGCAATGTTTTTTTTTAGCTAAAATATGATAAAAAATCATAAAATTCGGGCGCGGAAGCAAATATTTATATGATTTTTTACAAAAAAAGTCAGATTTAACCTATTTTTGGAATGGATATTTTTGTTAAAACATTCATAAACATGCTTTTGGACCTATACTATGGATAAAATATAATGTAAAATTATAAAATTCGGGCGCGGAAGCAAATATTTATATAATTTTTTACAAAAATTAAGTCAGATTTTACCTATTTTTGATGAATACGTTGTATGTTGTAAACTCCATTGGCTGGATTCTAGAATACCTACCACACTTGAAATAGCAATTTTCTTGTTGCAATGTTTTCTTTTACCTAAATTATGATAAAAAATCATAAAATCCGGGCGCGGAAGCAAATATATATATGATTTATTACAAAAATAATGTCAGATGTTACCTATTCTTGAAATGGATATTTTTGTTAAAACATTCATAAACATGCTTTTGGACCTATACTATGGATAAAATATAATGAAAAATTATAAAATTTGGGCGCGGAAGCAAATATTTGTATAATTTTTTTACAAAAATTAAGTCAGATTTTACCTATTTTTGATGAATACGTTGTATATTATAAGCTACATGGGCTGGATTCTAGAATACCTACCACACTTGAATAGCAATTTTCTTGTTGCAATGTTTTTTTTTAGCTAAAATGTGATGAAAAATCATAAAATTCGGGCGCGGAAGCAAATATTTATATGATTTTTACAAAAATAAATTCAGATTTTACCTATTCTTGAAATGGATATTTTTGTTAAAACATTCATAAACATGCTTTTGGACCTATACCATGGATAAAATATAATGAAAAATTATAAAATTCGGGCGCCGTAGCAAATATTTATATAATTGTTTACAAAAATTAAGTCAGATTTTACCTATTTTTGATGAATACGTTGTATATTGTAAGCTTCATTGGCTGGATTCTAGAATACCTACCACACTTGAAATAGCAATTTTCTTGTTGCAATGTTTTCTTTTACCCAAATTATGATAAAAAATCATAAATTTTCTTGTAGCAATGTTTTCTTTTAGCTAAAATATGATAAAAAATCATAAAATTCGGGCGCGGAAGCAAATATTTATATGATTTTTTACAAAAAAAGTCAGATTTAACCTATTTTTGGAATGGATATTTTTGTTAAAACATTCATAAACATGCTTTTGGACCTATACTATAGATAAAATATAATGTAAAAATTATAAAATTCGGGCGCGGAAGCAAATATTTATATAATTTTTTACAAAAATTAAGTCAAATTTTACCTATTTTTGATGATTACGTTGTGTATTGTAAGCTCCATTGGCTAGATTCTAGAATACCTACCACACTTGAAATAGCAATTTTCTTGTTGCAATGTTTTCTTTTACCTAAATTATGATAAAAAATCATAAAATCCGGGCGCGGAAGCAAGTCTTTATATGATTTATTACAAAAATAAAGTCAGATTTTACCTATTCTTGAAATGGATATTTTTGTTAAAACATTCATAAACATGCTTTTGGACCTATACTATGGATAAAATATAATGAAAAATTATAAAATTTGGGCGCGGAAGCAAATATTTATATAATTTTTTACAAAAATTAAGTCAGATTTTACCTATTTTTGATGAATACGTTGTATATTGTAAGCTTCATTGGCTGGATTCTAGAATACCTACCACACATGAAATAGCAATTTTCTTGTTGCAATGTTTTCTTTTAGCTAAAATATGATGAAAAATCATAAAATTCGGGCGCGGAAGCAAATATTTATATGATTTTTTACAAAAATAAAGTCAGATTTAACCTATTTTTGGAATAGATATTTTTGTTAAAACATTCATAAACATGCTTTTAGACCTATACTATGGATAAAATATGATGAAAAATTATAAAATTCAGTCGCGGAAGCAAATATTTATATAATTGTTTACATAAATTAAGTCAGATTTTACCTATATTTGTTGAATACGTTGTATATTATAAGCTACATGGGCTGGATTCTAGAATACCTACCACACTTGAAATAGCAATTTTCTTGTTGCAATGTTTTCTTTTAGCTAAAATGTGATGAAAAATCAAAAAATTCGGGAGTGGAAGCAAACATTTATATGATTTTTGCAAAAATAAAGTAAGATTTTACCTAGTTTTGAAATGGATATATTTGTTAAAACATTCATAAACATGCTTTTGGACCTATACTATGGATAAAATATGATGAAAAATTATAAAATTCGGTGCGAAAGCAAATATTTATATAATTTTTTACAAAAATAAAGTCAGATTTTACCTATTTTTGATGAATACGTAGTAACTTGTAAGCAACATGGGCTGGATTCTAGTTACCTACCACAATTAAAATAGCAATTTTCTTGTAGCAATGTTTTCTTTTAGCTAAAATATGATAAAAAATCATAAAATTCGGGCGCGGAAGCAAATATTTATATGATTTTTTACAAAAAAAAGTCAGATTTAACCTATTTTTGAAATGGATATTTTTGTTAAAACATTCATAAACATGCTTTTAGACCTATACTATGGATAAAATATGATGAAAAATTATAAAATTCGGTCGCGGAAGCAAATATTTATATGATTTTTTACAAATAATAAGTCAGATTTTACCTATTTTTGATGAATACGTTGCATATTGTAAGCTTCATTGGCTGGATTCTAGAATACCACCACACTTGAAATAGCAATTTTCTTGTTGCAATGTTTTCTTTTAGCTAAAATATGATGAAAAATTATAAAATTCGGTCGCGGAAGCAAATATTTATATGATTTTTTTACAAAAATTAAAGTCAGATTTTACCTATTTTTGATGAATACGTTGCATATTGAAAGCTTCATTGGCTGGATTCTAGAATACCTACCACATTTGAAATAGCAATTTTCTTGTTGCAATGTTTCCTTTTAGCTAAAATATGATGAACAATTATAAAATTCGCGCGCGGAAGCAAATATTTATATGATTTTTTACAAAAATAAAGTCAGATTTTACCTATTCTTGAAATGGATATTTTTGTTAAAACATTCATAAACATGCTTTTGGAACTATACTATGGATAAAATATGATAAAAAATTATAAAATTCGGGCGCGGAAGCAATTATTTATGTTTTTTTTACAAAAATAAAGTCAGATTTTACCTATTTTTGATGAATACGTTGTATATTGTAAGCTGCATGGGCTGGATTCTAGAATACCTACAACAATTGAAATAGCATTTTTCTTGTAGCAATGTTTTCTTTTAGCTAAAATGTGATGAAAAATCATAAAATCCGGGCGCGGAAGCAAATATTTATATGATTTTTTACAAAAATAAAGTCAGATTTTACCTATTCTTGAAATGGATATTTTTGTTAAAACATTCATAAACATGCTTTTGGACCTATACTATGGATAAAATATGATGAAAAATTATAAAATTCGGGCGCGGAAGCAAATATTTATATGATTTTTTACAAAAATTAAGTCAGATTTTACATATTTTTTTATGAATACGTTGTATATTGTAAGCTACATGGGCTGGATTCTAGAATACCTACCACAATTGAAATAGCTATTTTCTTGTAGCAATGTTTTCTTTTAGCTAAAATATGATAAAAAATCATAAAATTCGGGCGCGGAAGCAAAAATTTACATGATTTATTACAAAAATAAAGTCAGATTTTACCTATTTTTGAAATGGATATTATTGTTAAAACATTCATAAACATGCTTTTGGACCTATAATATGGATAAAATATGATGAATAAATATTTAATTCGGGCGCGGAAGCAAATATTTATATGATTTTTTACAAAATAAAGTCGGGTTTTACCTATTTTTAATGAATACGTTGTATATTGTAAGCTACATGGGCTGGATTCTAGAATACCCACCATACTTGAAATAGCAATTTTCTTGTTGCAATGTTTTCTTTTAGCTAAAATATGATGAAAAATTATAAAATTCGGTCGCGGAAGCAAATATTTATATGATTTTTTACAAAAATTAAAGTCAGATTTTACCTATTTTTGATGAATACGTTGCATATTGAAAGCTTCATTGGCTGGATTCTAGAATACCTACCACATTTAAAATAGCAATTTTCTTGTTGCAATGTTTCCTTTTAGCTAAAAATGATGAAACAATTATAAAATTCGCGCGCGGAAGCAAATATTTCTATAATTTTTTACAAAAATAAAGTCAGATTTTAACCTATTCTTGAAATGGATATTTTTGTTAAAACATTCATAAACATGCTTTTGGAACTATACTATGGATAAAATATGATAAAAAATTATAAAATTCGGGCGCGGAAGCAATTATTTATGTTTTTTTACAAAAATAAAGTCAGATTTTACCTATTTTTGATGAATACGTTGTATATTATAAGCTACATGGGCTGGATTCTAGAATACCTACAACAATTGAAATAGCAATTTTCTTGTAGCAATGTTTTCTTTTAGCTAAAATGTGATGAAAAATCATAAAATCCGGGCGCGGAAGCAAATATTTATATGATTTTTTACAAAAATAAAGTCAGATTTTACCTATTCTTGAAATGGATATTTTTGTTAAAACATTCTTAAACATGCTTTTGGACCTATACTATGGATAAAATATGATGAAAAATTATAAAAATTCGGGCGCGGAAGCAAATATTTATATGATTTTTTACAAAAATTAAGTCAGATTTTACATATTTTTTTATGAATACGTTGTATATTGTAAGCTACATGGGCTGGATTCTAGAATAACTACCACAATTGAAATAGCTATTTTCTTGTAGCAATGTTTTCTTTTAGCTAAAATATGATAAAAAATCATAAAATTCGGGCGCGGAAGCAAAAATTTACATGATTTATTACAAAAATAAAGTCAGATTTTACCTATTTTTGAAATGGATATTTTTGTTAAAACATTCATAAACATGCTTTTGGACCTATAATATGGATAAAATATGATGAATAAATATTTAATTCGGGCGCGGAAGCAAATATTTATATGATTTTTTACAAAAATAAAGTCGGGTTTTACCTATTTTTAATGAATACGTTGTATATTGTAAGCTACATGGGCTGGATTCTAGAATACCCACCATACTTGAAATAGCAATTTTCTTGTTGCAATGTTTTCTTTTAGCTAAAATCTGATGAAAAATAATAAAATTCGGGCGCGGAAGCAAATATTTATATAATTTTTTACAAAAATAAAGTCAGATTTTTACCTATTTTTGAAATGGTTCTTTTTGTTAAAACATTCATAAACATGCTTTTGGACCTATACTATGGATAAAATATGATGAAAAATTATAAAATTCGGGCGCGGAAGCAAACATTTATATGATTTTTTACAAAAATAAAGTCAAATTTTACCTAATTTTAATGAATACGTTGTATATTGTAAGCTACATGGGCTGGATTCTAGAATACCTACCACATTTGAAATAGCAATTTTCTTGTTGCAATGTTTTCTTTTAGCTAAAATATGATAAAAAATCATAAAATTCGGGCGCGGAAGCAAATATTTATATGATTTTTTACAAAAATAAAGTCTGATTTTACCTATTTTTAATGAATACGTTGTAAATTGTAAGCTACATTGGCTGGATTCTTGAATACCTACCACATTTGAAATAGCAATTTTCTTGTTGCAATGTTTCCTTTTAGCTAAAATATGATGAAAAATTATAAAATTCGGGCGCGGAAGCAAATATTTATATGATTTTTTACAAAAATAAAGTCAGATTTTACCTATTTTTGAAATGGATATTTTTGTTAAATCATTCATATACATGCTATTGGACCTATACTATGGATAAAATATAATGAAAAATTATAAAATTCGGGCGCGGAAGCAAATAATTATATAATTTTTTACAAAAAATTAAGTCAGATTTTACCTATTTTTGATGAATACGTTGTATATTGTAAGCTTCATTGGCTGGATTCTAGAATACCTACCACACTTGAAATAGCAATTTTCTTGTAGCAATGTTTTCTTTTAGCTAAAATGTGATGAAAAATCATAAAATCCGGGCGCGGAAGCAAATATTTATATGATTTTTTACAAAAATAAAGTCAGATTTTACCTATTCTTGAAATGGATATTTTTGTTAAAACATTCATAAACATGCTTTTGGACCTATACTATGGATAAAATATGATGAAAAATTATAAAATTCGGGCGCGGAAGCAAATATTTATATGATTTTTTACAAAAATTAAGTCAGATTTTACATATTTTTTTATGAATACGTTGTATATTGTAAGCTACATGGGCTGGATTCTAGAATACCTACCACAATTGAAATAGCTATTTTCTTGTAGCAATGTTTTCTTTTAGCTAAAATATGATAAAAAATCATAAAATTCGGGCGCGGAAGCAAAAATTTACATGATTTATTACAAAAATAAAGTCAGATTTTACCTATTTTTGAAATGGATATTTTTGTTAAAACATTCATAAACATGCTTTTGGACCTATAATATGGATAAAATATGATGAATAATTATTAAATTCGGGCGCGGAAGCAAATATTTATATGATTTTTTACAAAAATAAAGTCGGGATTTACCTATTTTTAATGAATACGTTGTATATTGTAAGCTACATGGGCTGGATTCTAGAATACCCACCATACTTGAAATAGCAATTTTCTTGTTGCAATGTTTTCTTTTAGCTAAAATCTGATG
The DNA here is from genome assembly GCA_035578165.1 of Stenolophus ochropezus. Lineage (NCBI taxonomy): Eukaryota > Metazoa > Arthropoda > Insecta > Coleoptera > Carabidae > Stenolophus > Stenolophus ochropezus. The sequence continues at coordinate 48,554 of JAQOWZ010000316.1, read as the reverse complement.
AAAAATAATAAAATTCGGGCGCGGAAGCAAATATTTATATAATTTTTTACAAAAATAAAGTCAGATTTTACTTATTTTTGAAATGGTTATTTTTGTTAAAACATTCATAAACATGCTTTTGGACCTATACTATGGATAAAATATGATGAAAAATTATAAAATTCGGGCGCGGAAGCAAATATTTATATGATTTTTTACAAAAATAAAGTCAAATTTTACCTAATTTTAATGAATACGTTGTATATTGTAAGCTACATGGGCTGGATTCTACAATACCTACCACATTTGAAATAGCAATTTTCTTGTTGCAATGTTTTCTTTTAGCTAAAATATGATGAAAAATCATAAAATTCGGGCGCGGAAGCAAATATTTATATGATTTTTTACAAAAATAAAGTCTGATTTTACCTATTTTTAATGAATACGTTGTATATTGTAAGCTACATTGGCTGGATTCTAGAATACCTACCACATTTGAAATAGCAATTTTCTTGTTGCAATGTTTCCTTTTAGCTAAAATATGATGAAAAATTATAAAATTCGGGCGCGGAAGCAAATATTTATATGATTTTTTACAAAAATAAAGTCAGATTTTACCTATTTTTGAAATGGATATTTTTGTTAAATCATTCATATACATGCTATTGGACCTATACTATGGATAAAATATAATGAAAAATTATAAAATTCGGGCGCGGAAGCAAATAATTATATAATTTTTTACAAAAATTAAGTCAGATTTTACCTATTTTTGATGAATACGTTGTATATTGTAAACTTCATTGGCTGGATTCTAGAATACCTACCACACTTGAAATAGCAATTTTCTTGTGGCAATGTTTCCTTTTAGCTAAAATATGATGAAAAATTATAAAATTCGGGCGCGGAAGCAAATATTTATATGATTTTTTACAAAAATAAACTCAATTTTACCTATTTTTAATGAATACGTTGTATATTTTAAACTACATGGGCTGGATTCTAGAATATCTACCACACTTGAAATAGCAATTTTCTTGTTGCAATGTTTTCTTTTAGCTAAAATATGATGAAAAAATTATAAAATTCGGTCGCGGAAGCAAATATTTATATGATTTTTTACAAAAATAAAGTCAGATTTTATCTAATTTTAATGAATACGTTGTATATTGTAAGCTACATGGGCTGGATTCTAGAATACCTACCACATTTGGAATAGCAATTTTCTTGTTGCAATGTTTCCTTTTAGCTAAAATATGATGAAAAATTATAAAAGTCGGGCGCGAAAGCAAATATTTATATGATTTTTTACAAAAATAAAGTTAGACTTTACCTATTTTTGAAATGGATATTTTTGTTAAAACATTCATAAACATGCTTTTAGACCTATACTATGGATAAAATATAATGAAAAATTATAAAATTCGGGCGCGGAAGCAAATATATATATAATTTTTTACACAAATTAAGTCAGATTTCACCTATTTTTGATGAATACGTTGTGTATTGTAAGCTTAATTGGCTGGATTTTAGAATACCTACCACACTTGAAATAGCAGTTTTCTTGATGCAATTTTTTCTTTTACCTAAAATATGATGAAAAATCATAAAATTCGGGCGCGGAAGCAAATATTTACATGATTTTTTACAAAAATAAAGTCAGATTTTACCTATTCTTGAAATTAATATTTTTGTTAAAACATTCATAAACATGCTTTTGGACCTATACTATGAATAAAATATGATGAAATATTATAAAATTCGAGCGCGGAAGCAAATTTTTATATGATTTTTTACAAAAATAAAGTCAGATTTTACCTATTTTTGATGAATACGTTGTATATTGTAAGCTACATGGGCTGGTTCTAGAATACCTACCACAATTAAAATATCAATTTTCTTGTAGCAATGTTTTCTTTTAGCTAAAATATGATGAAAAATCATAAAATTCGGGCGCGGAAGCAAATATTTATATGATTTTTTACAAAAATAAAGTCAGATTTTACCTATTTTTAATGAATACGTTGTATATTGTAAGCTACATTGGCTGGATTCTAGAATACCTACCACATTTGAAATAGCAATTTTCTTGTTGCAATGTTTCCTTTTAGCTAAAATATGATGAAAAATTATAAAATTCTGCGCGGAAGCAAATATTTATATGATTTTTTAGAAGAAATAAAGTCAGATTTTACCTATTTTTGAAATGGATATTTTTGTTAAAACATTCATAAACATGCTTTTGGACCTATGCTATGGATAAAATATAATAAAAAATCATAAAATTCGGTCGCGGAAGCAAATATTTACGTGATTTTGTACAAAAATAAAGTCAGATTTTACCTATTTTTGAAATGGATATTTTTGTTAAAACATTCATAAACATGCTTTTGGACCTATAACTATGGATAAAATATTTGAGAGGTTGGTAGCAGTGTATATCGCTGGATTTTCGAAGCTGAGACTTACTTTTTCTGTTTTTCAATTTTTTAGTAAAATTATCACAAATATTATTCAGGTATTTATAGCTAATATACTATACTTTAATTTAAATTCAGTCATTCATTAATATTCTAAAATTTTAATAAATTTTCACTTCACGTGCTACACACATAACCTCACTTTAAGAAAGCACATGTTGCTGTGTCAATATGACACAACTTTTAGCTAATTCTTGTTGTTTTTAGGATGAGTGGAAGTCAGAGAGACGTTTCTCAAGAGGTCCTAAGGGATTCCAGTCCCAAGGACTATGGAGGAAGAGGAGCTCCTACGTAGCCCGACTTCGTTCATTTCCGAACTTGAGGAGACTATCGGAAAGCTCCAACTAAGTGAGCGGAAAGGCAAACTGAACGGTGCCACCAGAAAACGCTTTAAGTGGCTCATTAAAAGTGGGCTTAGTGCTGACGAAGCACGTGTCAAAGCCCTTGAACCCATGAAGGACAAGGGTTCAAAACGGACCCGGTCCGAGGAATTAACGCCCGAAATGTCTGTGAAAAGGCAAAAAACAGATGCTAAAGGCCAACCCAGCAGTGGTGCTCCGCCACCACCTGATAAGGCCACGTCGTCCGTGAGCTTTAAGCAGGCAATCCTGGGCACACGCGTCGGCATCCTGCACTATAGCTATCCGGAGGATATTCTAGAAACAGGACAGCTGACGAAAATTCAGGATGCAATTCTGGATTTATTTATTAAAGAGGCTAAAGGCTCTGTGAAGCCTAAGTTTCTTGGGCCAACCTTCAAGTCCGGATGGCTGAGCGTCAACTGCGCCGACAAAGCCACCGCCGAGTGGTTAATAGGCAAAGTCGACAGCTTAAAGCCTTGGGAAGGAGCCCATCTAAAAGCTGTAGAGGAAAAGGATTTGCCGAAGTCCAGCATTGTAAATGCTTATTTCCCCAACAGCAAAAACAATTCAACAGATCAGATATTGAATCTGATAGAGGGTCAAAACGAGGGCCTGGATACCAAGCAGTGGAGGGTTTTAAAGAGGACAGATGAGGGCTCGGCAGTGCATCTTACACTGTCCATAGACTTGACGTCCTTAAGCACCCTTAAAAAAGCTGATTTCAAAATCAGCTACAAATTTGGCCAAACAACGATTAGGCTAAAGGGTAAAAAACACTGCTACAGGTAAGCTTAACTTAAAAAAGGAGGCAGGAAGTAATGCCACCAATATTAACACTGGAAATTCCAGATTAAAAGTAGGTAAAGGTAAAGAGGCTGCTTTAAAGCCTTAACCCAATCCCACACCTACACACTCCAAGACACCACGGGCCGTCGGAATAACGCACAAAGGGAAACAAGTTCCTAACTACGACGTGGCTCTGAACAAAACGTGATTTCCAGCAGTAATATAAAGATGCTGCAAGTGAATCTTCAACACTGCAAAACTGCCTCTGATGTGTTGAACAAAACATTCACCACCACTAACACCGATATAGTGCTAGTTCAAGAGCCCTATGTGTATGGAGGCGTAGTAAGGAAACTTACTACACCAGTAGGTAAGTTAACCTACTGTAACGAACCAGATGTCATTCCAAGAGCAGCATTGCTCATTAAGACATTGATTAAATTCGTAACATTAAATAAATTTATATCTAGGGATTTGGTAGCTGTAGAAGCTACACTGCCTATATCAGGAGGTACGCAAGAGGTAATCATTGCATCGGCGTATTTCCCGGGAGACACGATGGAAGCCCCACCTCCGCTGGTAAGGGACCTGATCTCCTACTGCAAACATAGAAACAGAAACCTCATCCTAGGATGTGACGCAAACGCGCACCATACAGTTTGGGGTAGTACGGACATTAATACAAGGGGTGAGTACCTTTTCGAATTTATTTCTAGTACTAACATAGATATAATAAATAGGGGTAAAGAACCCACTTTTATAACTAAAAACAGGCGAGAGGTATTGGACATTACGTTATCCACTCCTCAAATTAGCTCTGAAATATATAATTGACATGTCTCAAATGAAGCCTCAATATCGGATCATAGATATTTAAGGTTTGAGATAAATTCGTATTCCGAAACTAACAGACTGGGTCTTGTACGAAGGCCACTTAAAGTGTGAGGTGGAAGAACTTACGAAAATTAATATAAACACAATTGAGGAACTGGAAACAGCCTCTATTGACTTTCATAATGCGCTACTCACAGCATATGAAAACAGTTGTACATTAAAGCTTCGACAAAGTACTAGGAAAGTACTTTGGTGGACCGAGGAGCTAAGTAAACAAAGAGTCACTGTTAGAAGGTTATACAATAAAACCAAAACCAGTGGCAGCGATGAGAGCTGGGAGCAATATAGAAGTGCCCTAACCTCATATAATAAAGAAATTCGCAGATCTAAAAGGAATGCATGGCGTAGTTTTTGTGAGGGCTTATCAGAAACGCCCACGGTAGCTCGCCTTCAGAAAGTCCTATCAAAAGATCATACGAATGAAATAGGCCTACTAAAGAAACCAGACGGGGACTTTACGACAGATTCAAGGGAAACATTTGAGCTTCTTTTAAGCACACACTTCCCAGGATCGTCGTGGCCAGTTGAGGAGGAGGACAATTCCTCCGGAGCTACAACTAAGCTAAGCTTAATTAGCAGTCTTAACACTGCTAATAATATTTTTACAGAAAACAGAGTGGAATGGGCGATAAATACTTTCAAACCCTACAAGACACCTGGTGGAGATGGCATTTTTCCGGCACTTTTGCAGAAATGCATAAAGGATATACTGCCAATACTCTGCGAACTATACAAGGGAAGCCTAAAGTTAGGATACATTCACACATTGTGGAGGAAAACTAATGTAGTCTTTATACCTAAAGGCGGAGGACGTCCAAGCGTCCAGCCTAAGTCATACAGACCCATTAGTTTATCATCATTTATACTGAAAGGTATGGAAAAGGTTTTAGATCAATACCTAAGGAATGAAGTGATAACTGCTTCACCACTAAACGTAAATCAATTTGCTTACCAGGAAGCAAAATCGACAACTACGGCTCTCCACAGCCTTGTCAATAAAATATAGAAAACCTTCATGGCAAAAGAAATAGCTCTGGGAATATTTATAGATATTGAGGGTGCCTTTGATAACACCTCCTATAAGTCCATTGAAAGAGCTGCTAGGTCAAAAGGTTTCGACCCAGCTGTAGTGGAATGGATAAAAGCCATGCTGCAAAGTCGAACGATTACAGCCTCGATAAGAGGAGAATCAGTAATGATAAAAACCAACAGAGGATGCCCACAAGGTGGGGTGTTATCACCTCTACTCTGGTGTATTGTCATTGATGACCTCCTGAATAGGCTCAATAAAGCTGGCTATTTTGCAAACGGATATGCAGATGACGTTGCAATTATGGTCAGATGACGTAGTGACACCACTATCTCGTACCTTACACAAAAAGCTCTAAATCTAGTGCATGAGTGGTGTCTAGAACATGAACTTAGTGTAAACCCTACCAAAACTACAATCGTCCCCTTCACAAAGAGAAGGAAGCTAAATCTTCAAGCTCCCTACTTGAAGGGTACTAGAATTGAGTTTTCTACAGAGGTTAAGTATCTAGGAATCATTCTAGACCAAAAATTCACGTGGAACTCACATATCAACAAGATTACAAAGAAATCAGAAGTGGCGTTAAACACATGCCGTCGGCTTCTAGGTAAAAACTGGGGACTACAGCCAAAAATGACCCATTGGGCATATACTAGTGTTGTAAGATCCATGATCACCTACGCGTCACTTGTGTGGTGGCCAAAAGTGAAACAAATCACAGCACAGGCATCACTGCGGAAACTACAACGCATGGCCTGCCTCAGTATTACAGGTGCTATGAGTACCTGTCCGACTGCAGCAATAGAAGTGATTCTGGGGCTAACACCTCTACACATTCAGGTGAAAAAAGAGGCGATGCAACAGGCACTGACTCTCTGCAGAACGAAACACTTTATGCCCGGAGATTTCGTAGGCCACTTGGAAATTCTAAGGGAAGTACAACCAGATAAACTGGCCTTGTCTATCTGTGATAAGATGACAACAAAATACAATTTTGACCAGAAGTATAAGGTTGTTATTGGTAATCGCCTTGAATGGGCAACAGAAAGACCTCTTGTAAGGGATTCTTTGTCCTGGTTCACTGATGGTTCAAAATTGGATACAGGAGGAACTGGAGTAGGTGTGCTTGGCCCAGATTGCCGAATTAAGGAATCCATAGGCACCTGCTCCACAATTTTTCAGGCTGAGATTTATGCAATAAATCTCTGTGCTCACATAAACCTAGATGAAGGTGTAAAAGGAGCATCAATAAATATAATGAGAGATGGGATATTTCTTGGCTAGGTATTGATATTAAAAACGAAGATGGTTACTGGAAATCAGCCACTCTTTATTGAATTCAACCTCTACAGTTTCGACCCCACATGGGTCTTCTTCAGGAGATGAATTTAAATATTTGTGGTTGTGGGTCGAAACTGTAGAGGTTGAATTCAATAAAGAGTGGCTGATTTCCAGTAACCATCTTCGTTTTTAATAAATATAATTTCAGGCAGCCAGGCAGCTTTAAAGGCATTGAATGCCTTCACATGTAAATCAAAGCTAGTCTGGAACTGCAGGGAGACCCTCCAATTGCTATCCGAAGCAAACCAAGTCACCCTACGGTGGGTACCAGGGCACGAGGGAATCCTAGAAAACGAGAAAGCTGATGACCTTGCAAAAAAAGGGGCTAAACTTTCATACCACGGGTCGGAACCTTCATGTGGTCTTCCACAAAGCCACTATAAGAAGGTGGTCAAAAACTAGAAAGAATCTACCATATCCTCATATTGGAAAAATATTCCAGGCCTCAATCAAGCTCGGAAATTCATTTCCCCGGCTTCGACAAACGCCAGAGTTACTAGCTCTCAGCAAAAAGGACCTTAATATAATGACAGGAATTCTCACTGGCCACTGTCCTTTAAAGTACCATTTGCACAAAATTGGTATAGCTGAAAATGAAACCTGTCGACTCTGTGAAGAGGACGAAGAATCGTCGGAACACATACTGTGTGAATGCCCAGCAGTAACTGTGCAGAGACTCAATCAACTAGGTAAGAGGTATCTTACGGCAGAGGAGATCAAGAACTTGACTCCTGGAGCCATAATCGGCTTCATCAAAAATCTAGATCTACTTCCGGAAAACTAAGTAAGGGCTATGTCACAATAGATCTTCTAGGTCGCGCTGACAAAAAGCGACAAAACGCTTAAACCCTCATATACATACAATACAATACAAAGAATAAAATATAATGAAAATTTATAAAATTCGGGCGCGGAAGTAAATATTTATATAATTGTTTACAAAAATTAAGCCAGATTTTACCTATTTTTGATGAATACGTTATATATTGTAAGCTTCATTTTCTGGATTCTAGAATACCTACCACACTTGAAATTGCAATTTTCTTGTTGCAATGTTTTCTTTTACCTAAATTATGATGAAAAATCATAAAATCCGTGCGCGGAAGCAAATATTTATATGATTTTTTACAAAAATAAAGTCAGATTTTAGATATTCTTGAAATGGATATTTTTGTTAAAACATTCATAAACATGCTTTTGGACCTATACTATGAATAAAATATGATGCAAAATTATAAAATTTGGGCGTGGAAGCAAATATTTATATGATTTTTTACAAAAATAAAGTCAGATTTTTCCTATTTCTGATGAATACGTTGTATATTGTAAGCTACATGGGCTGGATTCTAGAATACCTACCACAAATGAAATAGCAATTTTCTTGTAGCAATGTTTTCTTTTGGCTAAAATATGATGAAAAATCATAAAATTCGGGCGCGGAAGCAAATATTTACATGATTTTTTACAAAAATTAAGTCAGATTTTACCGATTTTTTACAAAAATTAAGTCAGATTTTACCTATTTTTGATGAATACGTTGCATATTGTAAGCTTCATTGGCTTTATTCTAGAATACCACAACACTTGAGATAGCAATTTTCTTGTTGCAATGTTTTCTTTTAGCTAAAGTATGATGAAAAATAATAAAACTCGGGCGCGGAAGCAAATATTTATATGATTTTTTACAAAAATAAAGTCAGATTTTATCTATTTTTAATGAATACGTTGTATATTTTAAGATACATGGGCTGGATTCAAGAATACCTACCACACTTTAAGTAGCAATATTCTTGTTACAATGTTTTCTTTTAGCTAAAATATAATAAAAAATTATAAAATTCGGTCGTGGAAGCAAATATTTATATGATTTTTTACAAAAATAAAGTCAGATTTTACCTATTTTTAATGAATACGTTGTATATTGTAAGCTATATGGGCTTGATTCTAGAATACCTACCACACTTGAAATAGCAATTTTCTTGTTGCAATGTTTTCTTTTAGCTAAAATATAACGAAAAATTATATAATTCGGTCGTGGAAGCAAATATTTATATGATTTTTTACAAAAATAAAGTCAGATTTTACCAATTTTTGATGAATACTTTGCATATTGTAAGCTTCATTGGCCGGATTCTAGAATACCACAACACTTAAAATAGCAATTTTCTTGTAGCAATGTTTTCTTTTGGCTAAAATATGATGAAAAATCATAAAATTCGGGCGCGGAAGCAAATATTTACATGATTTTTTACAAAAATTAAGTCAGATTTTACCTATTTTTGATGAATACGTTGCATATTGTAAGCTTCATTGGCTTTATTCTAGAATACCACAACACTTAAAATAGCAATTTTCTTGTTGCAATGTTTTCTTTTAGCTAAAGTATGATGAAAAATAATAAAATTCGGGCGCGGAAGCAAATATTTATATGATTTTTTACAAAAATAAAGTCAGATTTTACCTATTTTTAATGAATACGTTGTATATTTTAAGCTACATGGGCTGGATTCTAGAATACCTAACACACTTAAAATAGCAATATTCTTGTTACAATGTTTTCTTTTAGCTAAAATATAATGAAAAATTATAAAATTCGGTCGTGGAAGCAAATATTTATATGATTTTTTACAAAAATAAAGTCAGATTTTACCTATTTTTAATGAATACGTTGTATATTGTAAGCTACATGGGCTTGATTCTAGAATACCTACCACACTTGAAATAGCAATTTTCTTGTTGCAATGTTTTCTTTTAGCTAAAATATAACGAAAAATTATAAAATTCGGTCGTGGAAGCAAATATTTATATGATTTTTTACAAAAATAAAGTCAGATTTTACCAATTTTTAATGAATACGTTGTATATTGTAAGCTACATGGGCTTGATTCAAAATACCTTCCACAAATGAAATAGCAATTTTCTTGTAGCAATGTTTTCTTTTAGCTAAAATATGATGAAAAATCATAAAATTCGGGCGCGGAAGCAAATATTTACATGATTTTTTACAAAAATTAAGTCAGATTTTACCTATTTTTGATGAATACGTTGCATATTGTAAGCTTCATTGGCTGGATTCTAGAATACCACAACACTTGAGATAGCAATTTTCTTGTTGCAATGTTTTCTTTTAGCTAAAGTATGATGAAAAATAATAAAATTCGGGCGCGGAAGCAAGTATTTATATGATTTTTTACAAAAATAAAGTCATATTTTACCTATTTTTAATGAATACGTTGTGTATTTTAAGATACATGGGCTGGATTCAAGAATACCTACCACACTTTAAGTAGCAATATTCTTGTTACAATGTTTTCTTTTAGCTAAAATATAATAAAAAATTATAAAATTCGGTCGTGGAAGCAAATATTTATATGATTTTTTACAAAAATAAAGTCAGATTTTACTTATTTTTAATAAATACGTTGTATATTGTAAGCTATATGGGCTTGATTCTGGAATACCTACCACAATTGAAATAGCAATTTTCTTGTTGCAATGTTTTCTTTTAGCTAAAATATAACGAAAAATTATAAAATTCGGTCGTGGAAGCAAATATTTATATGATTTTTTACAAAAATAAAGTCAGATTTTACCAATTTTTGATGAATACGTTGCATATTGTAAGCTTCATTGGCTGGATTCTAGAATACCACAGCACTTGAGATAGCAATTTTCTTGTTGCAATGTTTTCTTTTAGCTAAAGTATGATGAAAAATAATAAAATTCGGGCGCGGAAGCAAATATTTATATGATTTTTTACAAAAATAAAGTCAGATTTTACCTATTTTTAATGAATACGTTGTATATTTTAATCTACATGGGCTGGATTCTAGAATACCTACTACACTTAAAATAGCAATATTCTTGTTACAATGTTTTCTTTTAGCTAAAATATAATGAAAAATTATAAAATTCGGTAGTGGAAGCAAATATTTATATGAATTTTTACAAAAATAAAGTCAGATTTTACCTATTTTTTATGAATACGTTGTATATTGTAAGCTATATGGGCTTGATTCTAGAATACCTACCACACTTGAAATAGCAATTTTCTTGTTGCAATGTTTTCTTTTAGATAAAATATAACGAAAAATTATAAAATTCTGTCGTGGAAGCAAATATTTATATGATTTTTTACAAAAATAAAGTCAGATTTTACCAATTTTTAATGAATACGTTGTATATTGTAAGCTACATGAGCTTGATTCAAAATACCTACCACACTTGAAATAGCAATTTTCTTGTTGCAATGTTTTCTTTTAGCTAAATTATAACGAAAAATTATAAAATTCGGTCGTGGAAGCAAATATTTATATGATTTTTTACAAAAATAAAGTCAGATTTTACCAATTTTTAATGAACACGTTGTATATTGTAAGCTACATGGGCTTGATTCAAAATACCTACCACACTTGAAATAGCAATTTTCTTGTTGCAATGTTTTCTTTTAGCTAAATTATAACGAAAAATTATAAAATTCGGTCGTAGAAGCAAATATTTATATGATTTTTTACAAAAATAAAGTCAGATTTAACCTTTTCTTGAAAAGGATATTGTTGTTAAAACATTCATAAACATGCTTTTGGACCTATACTATGGATAAAATTATAAAATTCGGGCGCGGAAGCAAATATTTATATAATTTTTTACAAAAATAAAGTCATATTTTACCTATTTTTGATGAATACGTTGTATATTGTAAGCTACATGGGCTGGATTCTAGAATACCTACTACATTTGAAATAGCAATTTTCTTGTTGCAATGTTTCCTTTTAGCTAAAATATGATGAAAAATCATAAAATCCGGGCGCGGAAGCAAATATTTATATAATTTTTTACAAAAATAAAGTCAGATTTTACCTATTTTTCATGAATACGTTGTATATTGTAAGCTTCATTGGCTGTATTCTAAAACACCTACCACACTTGAAATACCAATTTTCTTGTTGCAGTGTTTTCTTTTACCTAAATTATGATGAAAAATCATAAAATATGGGCGCGGAAGCAAATATTTATATGATTTTTTACAAAAATAATGTCAGATTTTACCTATTTTTGAAGTGGATATTTATGTTAAAATATTCATAAACATGCTTTTGGACCTATACTATGGATAAAATATAATAAAAAAATATAAAATTCGGGCGCGGAAGCAAATATTTATATAAATTTTTACAAAAATTAAGTCAGATTTTACTTATTTTTGATGAATACGTTGTATATTCTAAGCTTCATTGGCTGGATTCTAGAATACCTACCACACTTGAAATAGCAATTTTCTTGTTGCAATGTTTTCTTTTACTTAAATTATGATGAAAAATCATAAAATCCGGGCGCGGAAGCAAATATTTATATGATTTTTTACAAAAATAAAGTCAGATTTTACGTATTCTTGAAATGGATATTTTTGTTAAAACATTCATAAACATGCTTTTGGACCTATACTATGGATAAAATAAGATAAAAAATTATAAAATTCGGGCGCGGAAGCAAATATTTATATGATTTTTTAAAAAATAAATTGAGATTTTACCTATTTTTGAAATTGATATTTTTGTTAAAACATTCATAAACATGCTTTTGGACCTATACTATGGATAAAATATAATGAAAAATTATAAAATTCGGGCGCGGAAGCAAATATTTATATAATTAATTACAAAAATAAAGTCAGATTTTACCTATTTTTGATGAATACGTTGCATATTGTAAGCTTCATTGGCTGGATTCTAGAATACCACCACACTTGAACTAGGAATTTTCTTGTTGCAATGTTTTCTTTTAGCTAAAATATGATGAAAAATTATAAAATTCGGGCGCGGAAGCAAATATTTATATAATTTTTTACAAAAATAAAATCAGATTTTACCTATTTTTGATGAATACGTTGTATGTTGTAAGCTACATGAGCTGGATTTTAGAATACCTACCACAATTGAAATAGCAATTTTCTTGTAGCAATGTTTTCTTTTAGCTAAAATATGATGAAAAATCACAAAATTCGGGCGCGGAAGCAAATATTAATATGATTTTTTACAATAAAATAAAGTCAGATTTTACCTATTTTTGAAGTGGATTTTTTTGTTAAAACATTCATAAACATGCTTTTGGACCTATACTATGGATAAAATATGATGAAAAATTATAAAATTCGGGCGCGGAAGCAAATATTTATATGATTTTTTACAAAAATAAAATTAGATTTTACCTATTTTTAATGAATACGTTGTATATTGTAAGCTACATGGGCTGGATTCTAGAATACCTACCACACTTGAAATAGCAATTTTCTTGTTGCAATGTTTTCTTTTAGCTAAAATATGATGAAAAATTATAAAATTCGGGCAAAGAAGCAAATATTTATATGATTTTTTACAAAAATAAAGTCAGATTTTACCTATTTTTTATGAATACATTGTATATTGTAAGCTACATGGGCTGGATTCTAGAATACCTACCACAATTGAAATAGCAATTTTCTTGTAGCAATGTTTTCTTTTAGCTAAAATATGATGAAAAATTATAAAAATCGGGCGTGGACGCAAATATTTATGTAATTTTTTACAAAAATAAATTCAGATTTTACATATTTTTGAAATGGAAATTTTTGTTAAAACATTCATAAACATGCTTTTGGACTTATACTATGGATAAAATATTATAAAAAATTATAAAATTCGGGCGCGGAAGCAAATTTTTATATGATTTTTTACAAAATTAAAATCAGATTTTACCTATTTTTTAAATGGATCTTTTTGTTAAAACATTCATAAACATGCTTTTGGACCTATACCATGGATAAAATATAATGAAAAATTATAAAATTCGGGCGCAGAAGCAAATATTTATATAATTTTTTACAAAAATTAAGTCAGATTTTACCTATTTTTGATGAATACGTTGTATATTGAAAACTTCATTGGCTGGATTCTAGTATACATACCACACTTGAACTAGCAATTTTCTTGTTGCAATGTTTTCTTTTAGCTAAAATATGATGAAAAATAATAAAATTCAGGCGCGGAAGCAAATATTTATATGATTTTTTACAAAAATAAAGTCAGATTTTACCTATTTTTGATGAATACGTTGTATATTGTAAGCTACATGGGCTGGATTTTAGAATACCTACTACAAGTGAAATAGCAATTTTCTTGTTGCAATGTTTTCTTTTAGCTAAAATATGATGAAAAATTATAAAATTCGGGCGCGGAAGCAAATATTTATATGATTTTTTACAAAAATAAAGTCAGATTTTACCTATTTTTTAAGTGGATATTTTTGTTAAAACATTCATAAACATGCTTTTGGACCTATACTATGGATAAAATATGATAAAAAATTATAAAATTCGGGCGCGGAAGCAAATATTTATATGATTTTTTACAAAAATAAAGTCAGATTTTACCTATTTTTGATGAATACGTTGTATATTGTAAACTAAATGGGCTGGATTCTAGAATACCTACCACAATTGAAATATCAATTTTCTTGTAGCAATGTTTTCTTTTAGCTAAAATATGATGAAAAATCATAAAATTCGGGCACGGAAGCAAATATTTATATGATTTTTTACAAAAATAAAGTCAGATTTTACCTATTTTTGAAGTGGATATTTTTGTTAAAACATTCATAAACATGCTTTTGGACCTATACTATGGATAAAATATGATGAAAAATTATAAAATTCGGGCGCGGAAGCAAATATTTATATGATTTTTTACAAAAATAAAGTCAGATTTTACCTATTTTTAAAGAATACGTTGTATATTGTAAGCTACAAGGGCTGGATTCTAGAATACCTACCAAACTTGAAATATCAATTTTCTTGTTGCAATGTTTTCTTTTAGCTGAAATATGATAAAAATTTATAAAATTCGGTCGCGGAAGTAAATATTAATATGATTTTTTACAAAAATAAAGACAGATTTTACCTATTTTTGAAATGGATATTTTTTTAAAATATTCATAAACATGCTTTTGGACTTAAACTAGGGATAAAATGTAATAAAAAATTATAAAATTCGAGCGCGAAAGCAGATAGTAATATGAATTTTTACAAAAATAAAGTCAGATTTTACCTGTTTTTGATGAATACGTTGTATATTGTAAGATACATGGGCTGGATTTTAGAATACCTACCACAAGTGAAATAGCAATTTTCTTGTAGCAATGTTTTCTTTTAGCTAAAATATGATGAAAAATCATAAAATTCTGGCGCGGAAGAAAATATTTATATGATTTTTTACAAAAATAAAGTCAGATTTTACCTATTTTTGAACTGGATTTTTTTGTTAAAACATTCATAAAACATGCTTTTGGACCTATACTATGGATAAAATATGATAAAAAATTATAAAATTCGGGCGCGGAAGCAAATATTTATATAATTTTTTACAAAAATAAAGTCAGATTTTACCTATTTTTGAATGGATATTTTTGTTAAAACATTCATAAACATGCTTTTGGACCTATACTATGGATAAAATATAATGAAAAATTATAAAATTCGGGCTCGGAAGCAAATATTTATATAATTATTTACAAAAATAAAGTCAGATTTTACCTATTTTTGATGAATTCGTTGCATATTGTAAGCTTCATTGGCTGGATTCTAGAATACCACCACACTTGAACTAGGAATTTTCTTGTTGCAATGTTGTCTTTTAGCTAAAATATGATGAAAAATTATAAAATTCGGGCGCGGACGCAAATATTTATATGATTTTTTACAAAAATAAAATCAGATTTTACCTATTTTTGATCAATACGTTGTATATTGTAAGCTACATGCGCTGGATTTTAGAATACCTACCACAATTGAAATAGCAATTTTCTTGTAGCAATGTTATCTTTTAGCTAAAATATGATGAAAAATC
Source organism: Stenolophus ochropezus (assembly GCA_035578165.1). Classification (NCBI taxonomy): domain Eukaryota; kingdom Metazoa; phylum Arthropoda; class Insecta; order Coleoptera; family Carabidae; genus Stenolophus; species Stenolophus ochropezus. The sequence continues at coordinate 32,803 of JAQOWZ010000316.1, read as the reverse complement.
ACAAAATTCGGGCGCGGAAGCAAATATTAATATGATTTTTTACAATAAAATAAGTCAGATTTTATTTATTTTAAAAGTGGATTTTTTTGTTAAAACATTCATAAACATGCTTTTGGACCTATACTATGGATAAAATATGATGAAAAATTTTAAAATTCGGGCGCGGAAGCAAATATTAATATGATTTTTTACAAAAATAAAGTCAGATTTTACCTATTTTTAATGAATACGTTGTATATTGTAAGCTACATGGGCTGGATTCTAGAATACCTACCACACTTGAAATAGCAATTTTCTTGATGCGATGTTTTCTTTTAGCTAAAATATGATGAAAATTTATAAAATTCGGTCTAGGAAGCAAATATTTATATGATTTTTTACAAAAATAAAGTCAGATTTTACCTATTTTTAATGAATACGTTGTATATTGTAAGCTACATGGGCTGGATTCTAGAATACCTACCACACTTGAAATAGAAATTTTCGTGTTGCAATGTTTTCTTTTAGCTAAAATATGATGAAAAATTATAAAATTCGGGCGCGGAAGCAAAAATTTATGTGATTTTTTACAAAAATAAATTCAGATTTTACCTATTTTTTAAATGGAAATTTTTGTTAAAACATTCATAAACATGCTTTTGGACTTATACTATGGATAAAATATTATAAAAAATTATAAAATTCGGGCGCGGAAGCAAATATTTATATGATTTTTTACAAAAACAAAGTCAGATTTTACCTAATTTTAATGAATACGTTGTATATTGTAAGCTACATGGGCTGGATTCTAGAATACCTACCACACTTGAAATAGAAATTTTCTTGTTGCAATGTTTTCTTTTAGCTAAAATATGATAAAAAATTATAAAATTCGGGCGCGGAAGCAAATATTTATATGATTTTTTACAAAAATAAAGTCAGATTTTACCTATTCTTGAAATGGATATTTTTGTTAAAACATTAATAAACTTGCTTTTGGACCTATAGTATGGATAAAATATCATGAAAAAATATAAAATTCGGGCGAGGAAGCAAATATTTATATGATTTTTTACAAAAATAAAGTCAGATTTTACCTATTTTTGATGAATACGTTGTATATTGTAAGCTACATGGGCTGGATTCTAGAATACCTACCACAATTGAAATAGCAATTTTCTTGTAGCAATGTTTTCTTTTAGCTAAAATATGATGAAAAATTATAAAATTCGGGCGTGGAAGCAAATATTTATGTGATTTTTTACAAAAATAAATGCAGATTTTACCTATTTTTGAAATGGAAATTTTTGTTAAAACATTCATAAACATGCTTTTGGACTTATACTATGGATAAAATATTATAAAAAATTATAAAATTCGGGCGCGGAAGCAAATATTTATATGATTTTTTACAAAATTAAAATCAGATTTTACCTATTTTTTAAATGGATCTTTTTGTTAAAACATTCATAAACATGCTTTTGGACCTATACTATGGATAAAATATAATGAAAAATTATAAAATTCGGGCGCAGAAGCAAATATTTATATAATTTTTTACAAAAATTAAGTCAGATTTTACCTATTTTTGATGAATACGTTGTATATTAAAAACTTCATTGGCTGGATTCTAGTATACATACCACACTTGAACTAGCAATTTTCTTGTTGCAATGTTTTCTTTTAGCTAAAATATGATGAAAAATTATAAAATTCGGGCGCGGAAGCAAATATTTATATGATTTTTTACAAAAATAAAGTCAGATTTTACCTATTTTTGATGAATACGTTGTATATTGTAAGCTACATGGGCTGGATTTTAGAATACCTACCACAAGTGAAATAGCAATTTTCTTGTTGCAATGTTTTCTTTTAGCAAAAATATAACGAAAAATTATAAAATTCGGTCGCGGAAGCAAATATTTATATGATTTTTTACAAAAATAAAGTCAGATTTTACCTATTTTTGAAGTGGATATTTTGTTAAAACATTCATAAACATGCTTTTGGACCTATACTATGAATAAAATATGATGAAATATTATAAAATTCGGGCGCGAAAGCAAATATTTATATGATTTTTTACAAAAATAAAGTCAGATTTTACCTATTTTTCATGAATATGTTGTATATTTTAAGCTACAAGGAATGGGTTCTAGAATACCTACCACAATTGAAATAGCAATGTTTTCTTTTAGCTAAAATATGATGAAAAATCATAAAATTCGGGTGCGGAAGCAAATAATTATATGATTTTTTACAAAAATTATGTCAGATTTTACCTATTTTTGAATTGGATTTTTTTTGTTATACCATTCATAAAAATGCTATTGGACCTATACTATGGATAAAATATGATGAAAAATTATGAAATTCGGGCGCGGAAGCAAATTTTTATATGATTTTTTACAAAAATAAAGTCAGATTTTACCTATTTTTAATAAATACGTTGTATATTGTAAGTTACATGGGCTGGTTTCTAGAATACCTACCACACTTGAAATAGCAATTTTCTTGATGCAATGTTTTCCTTTACCTAAAATATGATGAAAAATTATAAAATTCGGTCGAGGAAGCAAATATTTATATGATTTTTTACAAAAATAAAGTCAGATTTTAACTATTTTTGATAAATACGTTGCATATTATAAGCTTCATTGTTGGATTCTATAACACCACCACACTTGAAATAGCAATTTTCTTGTTGTAATGTTTTCTTTTACCTAAATTATGATGAAAAATCATAAAATTCGGGCGCGGAAGCAAATATTTATATGATTTTTTACTAAAGTAAAGTCAGATTTTACCTATTCTTGAAATGGATATTTTTGTTAAAACATTCATAAACATGCTTTTGGACCTACACTACAGATAAAATATAATGAAAAATTATAAAATTCGGGAGCGGAAGCAAATATTTATATAATTATTTACAGAAATAAAGTCAGATTTTACCTATTTTTGATGAATACGTTGTATATTGAAAGCTTCATTGGCTGGATTCTAGCATACATACCACACTTGAAATTGCAATTTTCTTGTTTCAATGTTTTCTTTTACCTAAATCATAATGAAAAATCATAAAATTTGGGCGCGGAAGCAAATATTTATATGATTTTTTACAAAAATAAAGTCAGATTTTACCTATTTTTGATGAATACGTTGCATATTGTAAGCTATATGGGCTGGATTCTAGAATACCTACCACAATTCAAATAGCAATTTTCTTGTAGCAATGTTTTCTTTTTGCTAAAATATGATAAAGAATTATAAAATTCGGGCGTGGAAGCAAATATTTATGTGATTTTTTACAAAATAAATTCAGATTTTACCTATTTTTGAAATGGAAATTTTTGTTAAAACATTCATAAACATGCTTTTGGACTTATACTATGGATAAAATATTATAAAATATTATAAAATTCGGGCGCGGAAGCAAATATTTATATGATTTTTTACAAAAATAAAGTCAGATTTTACCTATATTTGATGAATACGTTGCATATTGTAAGCTTCATTGGCTGGATTCTAGAATACCACCACACTTGAAATAGCAATTTTCTTGTTGCAATGTTTTCTTTTAGCTAAAATATGATGAAGAATTATAAAATTCGGGCGCGGAAGCAAATAGTTAAATGATTTTTTACAAAATTAAATTCAGATTTTACCTATTTTTTAAATGGATCATTTTGTTAAAACATTCATAAACATGCTTTTGGACCTATACTAAAGATAAATAATAATGAAAAATTATAAAATTCGGGCGCAGAAGCAAATATTTATATAATTTTTTACAAAAATTAAGTCAGATTTTACCTATTTTTGATGAATACGTTGTATATTGAAAGCTTCATTGGCTGGATTCTAGTATACATACCACACTTAAAATAGCAATTTTCTTGTTTCAATGTTTTCTTTTACCTAAATCATGATGAAAAATCATATAATTTGGGCGTGGAAGCAAACATTAATATGAATTTTACAAAAATAAAGTCAGATTTTACGTATTCTTGAAATGGATATTTTTGTTAAAACATTCATAAACATGCTTTTGGACCTATACTATGGATAAAATATGATAAAAAAATTATAAAAATTCGGGCGCGGAAGCAAATATTTATAATTTTTTACAAAAATACAGTCAGATTTTACCTATTTTTGAAATAGATATTTTTGTTAAAACATTCATAAACATGCTTTTGGTCCTATATTATGGATAAAATATAATGAAAAATTATAAAATTCGGGCGCAGAAGCAAATATTTATATAATTATTTACAAAAATAAAGTCAGATTTTACCTATTTTTGATGAATACGTTGCATATTGTAAGCTTCATTGGCTGGATTCTAGAATACCACCACACTTGAACTAGCAATTTTCTTGTTGCAATGTTTTCTTTTAGCTAAAATATGATGAAAAATTATAAAATTCGGGCGCGGAAGCAAATGTTTATATGATTTTTTTACACAAATAAAGTCAGATTTCACCTATTTTTGATTAATACGTTGTATATTGTAAGCTACATGGGCTGGACTTTAGAATACCTACCACAAGAGAAATAGCAATTTTCTTGTTGCAATGTTTTCTTTTAGCTAAAATATGATAAAAAATTATAAATTCGGGCGCGGAAGCAAATATTTTTATGATTTTTTACAAAAATTACGTCAGATTTTACCTATTTTTGAATTGGATATTTTTGTTAAAACATTCATAAACATGCTTTTGGACCTAAACTAGGGATAAAATGTAATGGAAAATTATAAAATAAAGTCAGATATTACCTATTTTTCATGAATACGTTGTATATTTTAAGCTACATGGAATGGATTCTAGAATACCTACCACAATTCAAATAGCAATTTTCTTGTAGCAATGTTTTCTTTTAGCTAAAATATGATGAAAAATCATAAAATTCGGGCGCGGAAAGAAATATTTATATGATTTTTTACAAAAATAAAGTCAGATTTTACCTATTTTTGAACTAGATTTTTTTGTTATAACATTCATAAACATGCTTTTGGACCTATACTATGGATAAAATATGATGAAAAATTATAAAATTCGGGAGCGGAAGCAAAAATTTATATGATTTTTTTACAAAAATAAAGTCAGATTTTACCTATTTTTAATGAATACGTTGTATATTGTAAGCTGCATGGGCTGGATTCTAGAATACCTACCACACATGAAATAGCAATTTTCTTGTTGCAATGTTTTCTTTTACCTAAAATATAATGAAAAAAGATAAAAATCGGGCGCGGAAGCAAATATTTATATAATTATTTACAAAAATAAAGTCAGATTTTACGTATTCTTGAAATGGATATTTTTGTTAAAACATTCATAAACATGCTTTTGGACCTATACTATGGATAAAATATGATAAATAATTATAAAATTCGGGCGCGGAAGCAAATATTTATATGATTTTTTGCAAAAATAAAGTCCGATTTTACCTATTTTGGAAATGGATATTTTTGTTAAAACATTCATAAACATGCTTTTAGACCTATACTATGGATAAAATATAATGAAAAATTATAAAATTCGGGCGCGGAAGAAAATATTTATATAATTATTTACAAAAATAAAGTCAGATTTTACCTATTTTTGATGAATACGTTGCATATTGTAAGCTTCATTGGCTGGATTCTAGAATACCCCACACTTGAACTAGCTATTTTCTTGTTGCAATGTTTTCTTTTAGCTAAAATATGATGAAAAATTATAAAATTCGGGCAAATATTTATATGATTTTTTACAAAAATAAAGTCAGATTTTACCTATTTTTGAAGTGGATATTTTTGTTAAAACATTCATAAACATGCTTTTGGACCTATACTATGGATAAAATATGATGAAAAATTATAAAATTCGGGCAAATATTTATATGATTTTTTACAAAAATAAAGTCAGATTTTACCTATTTTTAAAGAATACGTTGTATATTGTAAGCTACATGGGCTGGATTCTAGAATACCTACCAAACTTGAAATATCAATTTTCTTGTTGCAATGTTTTCTTTTAGCAAAAATATAATGAAAATTTATAAAGTTCGGGCGCGGAAGCAAATATTTATATAATTTTTTACAAAAATAAAGACAGAGTTTACCTATTTTTGAAATGGATATTTTTTTAAAATTTTGGACCTATACTATGGATATAATATGATAAAAAATTATGAAATTCGGGCGCGGAAGCAAATATTTATATGATTTTTTACAAAAATAAAGTCAGATTTTACCTATTTTTAATGAATACGTTGTATATTGTAAGCTACATGGGCTGGTTTATAGAATATCTACCACACTTGAAATAGCAATTTTCTTGTTGCAATGTTTTCTTTTAGCTAAAATATGATGAAAAATTATAAAGTTCGGGCGCGGAAGCAAATATTTTTATGATTTTTTACAAAAATAAAGTCAGATTTTACCTATTTTTGAAATGGATATTTTTGTTAAAACATTCATAAGCATGCTTTTGGACCTAAACTAGGGATAAAATGTAATGAAAAATTATAAAATTCGGGCGCGAAAGAAAATATTATTATAATTTTTTACAAAAATTAAGTCAGATTTTACCTATTTTTTATGAATACGTTGTATATTCTAAGCTTCATTGGCTGGATTCTAGAATACCTACCACACTTGAAATAGCAATTTTCTTGTTGCAATGTTTTCTTTTACCTAAATTATGATGAAAAAACATAAAATCCGGGCGCGGAAGCAAATATTTATATGATTTTTTACAAAAATAAAGTCAGATTTTACCTATTCTTGAAATGGATATTTTTGTTAAAACATGCATAAACATGCTTTTGGACCTATACTATGGATAAAATATGATGAAAAATTTTAAAATTCCGTCGCGGAAGCAAATATTTATAAGATTTTTTACAAAAATAAAGTCAGATTTTACCTATTTTTAATGAATACGTTGTATATTTTAAGCTACATGGGCTGGATTCTAGAATATCTACCATACTTGAAATAGCAATTTTCTTGTTGCAATGTTTTCTTTTAGCTAAAATATGATGAAAAATTTAAAATTCGGTCGCGGAAGCCAATATTTATATGATTTTTTACATAAATAAAGTTAGATTTTACCTATTTTTAATGAATACGTTGTATATTGTAAGCTACATGGGCTGGATTCTAGAATACCTACCACAATTGAAATAGCAATTTTATTGTAGCAATGTTTTCTTTTAGCTAAAATATGATAAAAAATCATAAAATTTGGACGCGGAAGCAAATATTTATATGATTTTTTACAAAAATAAAGTCAGATTTTACTTATTCTTGAAATGGATATTTTTGTTAAAACATTCATAAACATGCTTTTGGACCTATACTATGGATATAATATGATAAAAAATTATAAAATTCGGTCGAGGAAGCAAATATTTATATGATTTTTTACAAAAATAAAGTCAGATTTTACCTATTTTTGATGAATACGTTGCATATTGTAAGCGTCATTGGTTGGATTCTAGAATACCTACCACAATTGAAATATCAATTTTCTTGTAGCAATGTTTTCTTTTAGCTAAAATATGATGGAAAATCATAAAATTCGGGCACGGAAGCAAATAATTATATGATTTTTTACAAAAATAAAGTCAGATTTTACCTATTTTTGAAGTGGATATTTTTGTTAAAACATTCATAAACATGCTTTTGGACCTATACTATGGATAAAATATTATGAAAAATTATAAAATTCGGGCGCGGAAGCAAATATTTATATGATTTTTTACAAAAATAAAGTCAGATTTTACCTATTTTTAATGAATACGTTGTATATTGTAAGCTACATGGGCTGGAATCTAGAATACCTACCACACTTGAAATAGCAATTTTCTTGTTGCAGTGTTTTCTTTTAGCTAAAATATGATGAAAAATTATAAAACTCGGTCGCGGAAGCAAATATTTATATGATTTTTTACAAAAATAAAGTCAGGTTTTACCTATATTTGATGAATACGTTGCATATTGTAAGCTTCATTGGCTGGATTCTAGAATACCACCACACTTGGAATAGCAATTTTCTTGTTGCAATGTTTTCTTTTAGCTAAAATATGATGAAAAATTATAAAATTCGGGCGCGGAAGCAAATATTTAAATGATTTTTTACAAAATTAAATTCAGATTTTACCTATTTTTTAAATGGATCATTTTGTTAAAACATTCATAAACATGCTTTTGGACCTATACTAAGTATAAAATATAATAAAAAATTTAAAAATTCGGGCGCAGAAGCAAATATTTATATAATTTTTTACAAAAATTAAGTCAGATTTTACCTATTTTTGATGAATACGTTGTATATTGAAAGCTTCATTGGCTGGATTCTAGTATACATACCACACTTGAAATATCAATTTTCTTGTTTCAATGTTTTCTTTTACCTAAATCATGATGAAAAATCATATAATTTGGGCGCGGAAGCAAACATAAATATGATTTTTTACAAAAATAAAGTCAGATTTTACGTATTCTTGAAATGGATATTTTTGTTAAAATATTCATAAACATGCTTTTGGACCTATACTATTGATAAAATATGATAATTAATTATAAAATTCGGGCGCGGAAGCAAATATTTATATGATTTTTTACAAAAATAAAGTCAGATTTTACCTATTTTTAAAGAATACGTTGTATATTGTAAGCTACATGGGCTGGATTCTAGAATACCTACCAAACTTGAAATATCAATTTTCTTGATGCAATGTTTTCTTTTAGCAAAAATATGATGAAAATTTGTAAAGTTCGGGCGCGGAAGCAAATATTTATATAATTTTTTACAAAAATAAAGACAGATTTTACCTATTTTTGAAATGGATATTTTTTTAAAATATTCATAAACATGCTTTTGGACCTATACTATGGATATAATATGATAAAAAATTATAAAATTCGGGCGCGAAAGCAAATATTTATATTATTTTTTACAAAAATAAAGTCAGATTTTACCTATTTTTAATGAATACGTTGTATATTGTAAGCTACATGGGCTGGTTTATAGAATATCTACCACACTTGAAATAGCAATTTTCTTGTTGCAATGTTTTCTTTTAGCTAAAATATGATGAAAAATTATAAAATTCGGGCGCGGAAGCAAATATTTTTATGATTTTTTACAAAAATAAAGTCAGATTTTACCTATTTTTGAAATGGATATTTTTGTTAAAACATTCATAAACATGCTTTTGGACCTATACTACGGATAAAATATAATGAAAAAATATAAAATTCGGGCGCGGAAGCAAATATTTATATAATTATTTACAAAAATAAAGTCAGATTTTACGTATTCTTGAAATGGATATTTTTGTTAAAACATTCATAAACATGCTTTTGGACCTATACTATGGATAAAATATGATAAATAATTATAAAATTCGGGCGCGGAAGCAAATATTTATATGATTTTTTACAAAATTTAAAGTCAGATTTTACCTATTTTTGAAATGGATATTTTTGTTAAAACATTCATAAACATGATTTTGGACCTATACTATGGATAAAATATAATGAAAAATTATAAAATTCGGGCCCGGAAGAAAATATTTATATAATTAGTTACAAAAATAAAGTCAGATTTTACCTATTTTTGATGAATACGTTGCATATTGTAAGCTTCATTGGCCGGATTCTAGAATACCACCACACTTGAACTAGCTATTTTCTTGTTGCAATGTTTTCTTTTAGCTAAAATATGATGAAAAATTATAAAATTCGGGCGCGGAAGCAAATATTTATATGATTTTTTACAAAAATAAAGTCAGATTTTACCTATTTTTGAAGTGAATATTTTGTTAAAACATTCATAAACATGCTTTTGGACCTATACTATGGATAAAATATGATGAAAAATTATAAAATTCGGGCGCGGAAGCAAATATTTATATGATTTTTTACAAAAATTTAGTCAGATTTTACCTATTTTTAAAGAATATGTTGTATATTGTAAGCTACATGGGCTGGATTCTAGAATACCTACCAAACTTGAAATATCAATTTTCTTGTTGCAATGTTTTCTTTTAGCAAAAATATGATGAAAATTTGTAAAGTTCGGGCGCGGAAGCAAATATTTATATAATTTTTTACAAAAATAAAGACAGATTTTACCTATTTTTGAAATGGATATTTTTTTAAAATATTCATAAACATGCTTTTGGACCTATACTATGGATATAATATGATAAAAAATTATAAAATTCGGGCGCGGAAGCAAATATTTATATGATTTTTTACAAAAATAAAGTCAGGTTTTACCTATTTTTAATGAATACGTTGTATATTGTAAGCTACATGGGCTGGTTTATAGAATATCTACCACACTTGAAATAGCAATTTTCTTGTTGCTATGTTTTCTTTTAGCTAAAATATGATGAAAAATTATAAAATTCGGGCGCGGAAGCAAATATTTTTATGATTTTTTACAAAAATAAAGTCAGATTTTACCTATTTTTGAAATGGATATTTTTGTTAAAACATTCATAAACATGCTTTTGGACCTAAACTAGGGATAAAATGTAATGAAAAATTATAAAATTCGGACGCGAAAGCAAATATTTTTATAATTTTTTACAAAAATTAAGTCAGATTTTACCTATTTTTTATGAATACGTTGTATATTCTAAGCTTCATTGGCTGGATTCTAGAATACCTACCACACTTGAAATAGCAATTTTCTTTTTGCAATGTTTTCTTTTATCTAAATTATGATGAAAAAACATAAAATCCGGGCGCGGAAGCAAATATTTATATGATTTTTTACAAAAATAAAGTCAGATTTTACCTATTCTTGAAATGGATATTTTTATTAAAACATTCATAAACATGCTTTTGGACCTATACTATGGATAAAATATGATGAAAAATTATAAAATTCGGGCGCGGAAGCAAATATTTATAAGATTTTTTACAAAAATAAAGTCAGATTTTACCTATTTTTAATGAATACGTTGTATATTTTAAGCTACATGGGCTGGATTTTAGAATATCTACCATACTTGAAATAGCAATTTTCTTGTTGCAATGTTTTCTTTTAGCTAAAATATGATGAAAAATTTAAAATTCGGTCGCGGAAGCCAATATTTATATGATTTTTTACAAAAATAAAGTTAGATTTTACCTATTTTTAATGAATACGTTGTATATTGTAATCTACATGGGCTGGATTCTAGAATACCTACCACAATTGAAATAGCAATTTTATTGTAGCAATGTTTTCTTTTAGCTAAAATATGATAAAAAATTATGAAATTTGGGCGCGGAAGCAAATATTTATATGATTTTTTACAAAAATAAAGTAAGATTTTACTTATTCTTGAAATGGATATTTTTGTTAAAACATTCATAAACATGCTTTTGGACCTATACTATGGATATAATATGATAAAAAATTATAAAATTCGGGCGCGGAAGCAAATATTTATATGATTTTTTACAAAAATAAAGTTAGATTTTACCTATTTTTGAACTGGATTTTTTTGTTAAAACATTCATAAACATGCTTTTGGACCTATACTATGGATAAAATATGATAAAAAATTATAAAATTCGGGCGCGGAAGCAAATATTTATATAATTTTTTACAAAAATAAAGTCAGATTTTACCTATTTTTGAAATGGATATTTATGTTAAAACATTCATAAACATGCTTTTGGACCTATACTATGGATAAAATATAATGAAAAATTATAAAATTCGGGCGCGGAAGCAAATATTTATATAATTATTTACAAAAATAAAGTCAGATTTTACCTATTTTTGATGAATTCGTTGCATATTGTAAGCCTCATTGGCTGGATTCTAGAATACCACCACACTTGAACTAGGAATTTTCTTGTTGCAATGTTTTCTTTTAGCTAAAATATGATGAAAAATTATAAAATTCGGGCGCGGACGCAAATATTTATATGATTTTTTACAAAAATAAAATCAGATTTTACCTATTTTTGATCAATACGTTGTATATTGTAAGCTACATGCGCTGGATTTTAGAATACCTACCACAATTGAAATAGCAATTTTCTTGTAGCAATGTTTTCTTTTAGCTAAAATATGATGAAAAATCACAAAATTCCGGCGCGGAAGCAAATTTTAATATGATTTTTTACAATAAAATAAAGTCAGATTTTACTTATTTTAAAAGTGGATTTTTTTGTTAAAACATTCATAAACATGCTTTTGGACCTATAATATGGATAAAATATGATGAAAAATTTTAAAATTCGGGCGCGGAAGCAAATATTTATATGATTTTTTACAAAAATAAAGTCAGATTTTACCTATTTTAGATGAATACGTTGTATATTGTAAGCTACATGGGCTGGATTCTAGAATACCTACCACACTTGAAATAGAAATTTTCTTGTTGCAATGTTTTTCTTTTAGCTAAAATATGATGAAAAATTATAAAATTCGGTCGAGGAAGCAAATATTTATATGATTTTTTACAAAAATAAAGTCAGATTTTACCTATTTTTAATGAATACGTTGTATATTGTAAGCTACATGGGCTGGATTCTAGAATACCTACCACACTTGAAATATAAATTTTCTTGTTGCAATGTTTTCTTTTAGCTAAAATATGATGAAAAATTATAAAATTCGGGCGCGGAAGCAAATATTTATATGATTTTTTACAAAAATAAAGTCAGATTTTACCTATTCTTGAAATGGATATTTTTGTTAAAACATTAATAAACTTGCTTTTGGACCTATACTATGGATAAAATATGATGAAAAAATATAAAATTCGGGCGAGGAAGCAAATATTTAAATGATTTTTTACAAAATTAAAATCAGATTTTACCTATTTTTTAAATGGATCATTTTGTTAAAACATTCATAAACATGCTTTTGGACCTATACTAAGGATAAAATATAATGAAAAATTATAAAATTCGGGCGCACAAGCAAATATTTATATAATTTTTTACAAAAATTAAGTCAGATTTTACCTACTTTTGATGAATACGATGTATATTGAGCGCTACATTGGCTGGATTCTAGTATACATACTGTGATAATGTAGCAACCAAATCCTGTTTTCTCTGAATTATTGTTATTAGTTTTTGTGTTGGTGTGATTGATAACTTTGACAGATGTCATAATATTGTGTATTTTGAGAAAGATATAATAAAAAAAAAGTATCTACTCGTTTCTTGATAATATCTGTGTGTATATTTTGATGCAACAACAAGCTATTTCGGCCATGTCTGTATCAATTAAATGCTCAGATATTATAAGCCAGTTTGACGGTGTTGGAGATTTTTCAGAATGGGTTCGGAAATTAGAGATGGTTGCAAAACTTCAAAATATTACTTCTTTAGAAGCGTTCCTTCCCTTATTTTTATCAAGGGGTGCATTTGCTGTTTACGAGAGTTTAACAGATTCTGTGAAAAAAGATTATAAGAAACTAACTAAAGCACTACGGGAAGCTTTTTTAATAAATCAATTTAGGGCGTATGAAGAATTTGTAACAAGACGATTGCTACCTGGAGAAGCGGTAGACGTTTATGTGTCAGATCTAAAAAGGTTAGCAAGCCTTGTAGATTCAAAAATAAATGAGACATGGGTTAAATGTGCGATGGTGAGTGGATTGCCAACAGAAATACAACGCCAATTGAAGGCTGCTTGTAGTTTAGAGAAGATGACTTTTGCTGAAGTAATTGAAAGAGCAAGAATGCTAATAAACGTTGTTGAGGTGGAAATGAGTGTTGTGGCAAAGTTGGGCAATAAACGAGCATCCAGAGAAGATCGTCAAAAATTGATAAAGTGTTTTATTTGTGAGAAGGAAGGACATTTTGCTCGATATTGTCCAATGAAGAGAAAAACTGAGCAGACGAAAGAAATTATATGTTACTCGTGTGGAGAACCTGGCCACATTGCACCTACTTGCAGTAAGACACCAAAAAACTGTTAAAGAAAGCTGCCTTTTGTTGTGCGGGTGGTTTTCTGTCTTCGTCAGCGCAACTCCCTTCTCTCATTTTAAATGTCTTTAATTTTCGTGTTAGGGCCCTTTTGGATACTGGATGTTCACGAACTATACTTTCCCCTGCAGTCGCAAAAAGGGAGCACTTAGTATCCATTAATCAAAAAGTGGTTATGATGAATGGCGAAGAAGTAATTTGCAATGCTTCTTGTTGCATAAGAGTAATTATACAGGATATTGCATTAACTTTAGATTGTTTAGTTGCGGAAGTGCTGCCTTCATATCAGATGTTACTAGGTATGGATGCAGTAGCGGCGATGGGAGGCGTTACTATTGATAGTAGTGGAAAGGTTTCATTTGGAAAGAAAAGTAAAATACAAAATATAGCAGCAGCAACAAAAATTACAGATGTTCATATTCAAGATGACGATTTTTCAGCTTTATTTTCCAATGGAAAATGGATAGTAGAATGGAAGTGGAAAGCGGGAGATGTCGAGCCTATATTAGAAAATAGCGTGGCCCAGTACAAAATTTCTAAAGAATCTCAGACTGCCTTTGACGATGAAGTAGAAGAATGGATTAAAAGCGGATGGTTACGGCCTTACCACGGTAAATATGATGGTGTAATACCTTTATTGGACGTGGTTCAAAGCAACAAAAACAAAGTGCGACCAGTGATAGACTACCGTGAATTAAATGAATATGTTTCTAGTCATACCGGCACAAGTGATATTTGTGGAGAAAAACTTGGAAAATGGCGCCGCATGGGAACAAAAATTAAAATGGTTGATCTGCGTAAGGCATATTTGCAATTACATGTGGCTAATAATCTTTGGAAATATCAGGTGGTAAAATTCAAAGGAACAACATACTGTTTGACTCGACTAGGTTTTGGTTTGAACGTAGTTTCAAAGATAATGACAGCTATAGTCAATAAGGTGCTGTCCATGGATGAAGAGGTAAGAGCAGGTACGGATTCGTATATTGATGACATTATTGTTAATGAAGAAATTGTATCTTGCGAACGTGTTTTAAAACTTTTGAATACATACGGACTGCAGACTAAACCAGTAGAACCAATAGTTGGTGCTAGAGTTTTAGGGCTCCGCGTTTTTAAAGAAAACCAGGAAATATTCTGGCGCAGAGATAATGTGGTACAGAAGGTGACAGACGAAATGACAAAAAGAGAAATATTTTGTCTTTGTGGCCAGTTAGTAGGTCATTTCCCCGTAGCAAAATGGTTACGACCCGCTTGCAGCTTCATTAAGAGAAGCCTGACGGAACAACGATGGGATGAAAAAGCATGCCAAAAGGCTACAACAATGATCTCAGAAGTTATGGAAGAGGTGGCAGTGCGAGATCCAGTCAAAGGCAAATGGGCAGTGCCAACTGGAAAAAAGGGAATGATTTGGTGCGACGCAAGCAGTCTAGCAATAGGAGTATGCATAGAGATCGATTGGGAAATCGTGGAAGATGCATCTTGGTTAAGAAAGCCAAATGATTCGCAACATATTAACCTAGCAGAACTAAATTCAGTTATAAAAGGAATTAATTTGGCATTAAAATGGGACTTAACTGATATAATCGTAAAGACTGATTCTGCAACTGTATTTAGCTGGGTCACTTCAATGTTAACAAAAGATCGGCGAATTAAAACTCATGGACTTGGAGAAGCATTGGTGCACAGACGATTGACTTTATTATCTGAGTTGATGTATGAATGCAATCTATCGATTAAGGTGGAATTAGTACGATCTGAACAAAACAAAGCAGACAAACTTACAAGAGTTCCAAAAAGATGGTTGACCGCAACTGAACAGATTGGTGCATCAGCTTGTTCTTCATCAGTAACAGAAAAATTTGATAAAATCAGAAAAGTGCATCAATGCAATCATTTCGGGGTAAATCGAACACTTTATGTTGTAAGACGTTGTTATGCACCTGAAAAATTTACTCGAGAAGATATTGAGAAAGTTGTTAAGAGTTGCAAAGAATGTTTATCAATCGATCCTTCTCCTATTCACTGGGAAACTGGAGAACTAGAAGTGAATACACCATGGTCACGATTAGCCTGTGACGTCACACATTTCGAAGAAAAAAAATATTTATCAATCGTTGATTGTGGACCAAGTAGATTTGCTATTTGGCGATTAATTAAAAATGAAAGTTGTGAACAAGTAACTGAAGTATTGTCCGAAGTATTTATGGAACGAGGGCCACCTGTAGAATTATTGATGGACAACGGACGAACCTTTCATTCTTATCAGCTCAAACAATTATGCGACAAATGGAGTATAAAGATAATATTTCGGTGCGCCAACCGACCCAGTGGAAATAGCATTGTAGAAAGAAATCATCGGACAATCAAGCGAATGGCTGCACGAACCAGGGGGAGTATTCCAGAAATGGCATTCTGGTATAATTTTACACCAAAAGAATCATTAAATGAAGAAACAACTCCCAGTGCAGGAGTGTACACATACACGTGGAGATGTCCAGGGGAAGTTATCAAAAACAATCAAGAAAGAAACGGCGATTCATTCAAGATTGGAAAAACCGTATTCGTAAAGCCTCAAGGGGCTAGATGCACTACAAGGTGGCGTACGGGCATCGTAACGGGTAACGAAACACCGGTGAGTGTGGACATTAATGGTATTCCTCACCATGTAGCCGACATCAGACAAGATGCGAAGTAATGATGATAATATCATAGGGGCGTGTGATAATGTAGCAACCAAATCCTGTTTTCTTTGAATTATTGTTATTCGTTTTTGTGTTGGTGTGATTGATAACTTTGACAGATGTCATAATATTGTGTATTTTGAGAAGGATATAATAAAAAAAAAGTATCTACTCGTTTCTTGATAATATCTGTGTGATTATTTTATTGCAACTACACATACCACACTTGAAATAGCAATTTTCTTGTTTCAATGTTTTCTTTTACCTAAATCATGATGAAAAATCATAAAATTTGGGCGCGGAAGCAAACATTTATATGATTTTTTACAAAAATAAAGTCAGATTTTACATATTCTTGAAGTGGATATTTTTGTTAAAACATTCATAAAAATGCTTTTGGACTTATACCATGGATAAAATATGATAAAAAATTATAAAATTCGGGCGCGGAAGCAAATATTTATAAGATTTTTTACAAAAATAAAGTCAGATTTTACCTATTTTTGAAATGGATATTTTTGTTAAAACATTTATAAACATGCTTTTGGACCTATACTATGGATAAAATATAATGAAAAATTATAAAATTCGGGCGCAGAAGCAAATATTTATATAATTATTTACAAAAATAAAGTCAGATTTTACCTATTTTTGATGAATACGTTGTATATTGTAAGCTACATGGGCTGGACTTTACAATACCTACCACAAGTAAAAATAGCAATTTTCTTGTTGCAATGTTTTCTTTTAGCTAAAATATGATGAAAAATTATAAAATTCGGGCGCGGAAGAAAATATTTTTTATGATTTTTTACAAAAATTAAGTCAGATTTTACCTATTTTTGAAATGGATATTTTTGTTAAAACATTCATAAACATGCTTTTGGACCTAAACTAGGGATACCAATGTAATGAAAAAATTATAAAATTCGGGCGCGAAAGCAAATATTTATATAATTTTTTACAAAAATTATGTCAGATTTTACCTATTTTTGATGAATACGTTGTATATTGTAAACTTCATTGGCTGGATTCTAGAATACCTACCACACTTGAAATAGCAATTTTCTTGTTGCAAATGTTTTCTTTTACCTAAATTATGATAAAAAATTATAAAATTCGGGCTTGGAAGCAAATATTTATATGATTTTATACAAAAAATAAAGTCTGATTTTACCTATTTTTGAAATGGATATTTTTGTTAAAACATTCATAAACATGCTTTTGGACCTATACTATGGATAAAATATAATAAAAAATTATAAAATTCGGGCGCGGAAGCAAATATTTACAGGGTAAATACTGAAAACCTTGACATAGGGAAATAACATGGGAAAACAGTTTTTTGCTGTTTCCATCTGTCCCGCTAAATAAAATCGGGTGTATATGGTGTCGTTAGTTAGATTACTTAATTTTGCATCTAATAAAACCAAAATGTTGTGTAATATGGCCTTTTCAAACTGAAATATTTAATAAAATAAATTGTATTTTGAAGGTTATCCTTCATATTTTCGAATAAGAAACGTCAAAAACAATATGCTCTATAGCTGAGTGGATACGAGGGCTGTTTCATAGCATAAATAATCTACAAGACCTGGTTCGAGACCACTTCGGCCCTATTTTTTTTTTAAGTTAAATTATACTTAAAATATCATGTTTTAAAACATGAAATAGAAAATTATACACCAAAGACTAAATTCGAATTAATTGTCAAGTTTGACAGACAGCAAATAATAATTCTATTAAATATTTAGATTTTTTTATTTATAAAAAATATGAATATTGCCATTTTATTAAAATAGTCTGATATAATAAAGATATTTTAAGCATAATTTAATTAAAAAAAAAAGTAGGGTTGAGGTGGTCTCGAACCTGGTCTTGTAGATTATTTATGTAATGAAACAGCCCTCGACTCTGAGATAGCGCGTATTGTTTTTGACGTTTCTTATTCAAAAATATGAAGGATAACCTTGAAAATACAATTTATTTTATCAAATATTTCAGTTAGAAATGGCCTTATTACACAACATTTAGTTTTATTAGATGCAAAATTAAGTAATCTAACTAACGATACCATATACACCCGATTTTATTTAGCGGGACAGATGGAAACAGCAAAAAACTGTTTTCCCATGTTATTTCCCTTATTTCAAGGTTTTCAGTATTCACCCTGTATATAATTTTTTACAAAAATTAAGTCAGATTTTACCTATTTTTAATGAATACGTTGTATATTGTAAGCTACATGGGCTGGATTCTAGAATACCTACCACACTTGAAATAGCAATTTTCTTGTTGCAATGTGTTCTTTTAGCTAAAATATGATGAAAAATTATAAAATTCGGTCGCGGAAGCAAATATTTATATGATTTTTTACAAAAATTAAAGTCAGATTTTACCTATTTTTGATGAATACGTTGCATATTGTAAGCTTCATTGGCTGGATTCTAGAATACCACCACACTTGAAATAGCAATTTTCTTGTTACAATATTTTCTTTTAGCTAAAATATGATGAAATATTATAAAATTCGGGTGCGAAAGCAAATATTTATATGATTTTTTACAAAATTAAAGTCAGATTTTACCTATTTTTTAAATGGATATTTTTGTTAAAACATTCAAAAACATGCTTTTGGACCTATACTATGGATAAAATATATGAAAAATTATAAAATTCGGGCGCGGAAGCAAATATTTATATATTTTTTTACAAAAATTAAGTCAGATTTTACCTATTTTTGATGAATACGTTGTATATTGTAAGCTTAATTGGCTGGATTCTAGAATACCGATTACACTTGAAATAGCAGTTTTCTTGTTGCAATGTTTTCTTTTACCTAAATTATGATGAAAAATCATAAAATTCGGGCGTGGAAGCTAATATTTATATGATTTTTTACAAAAAAAAAGTCAGATTTTACCTATTTTTGATGAGCACGTTGCATATTGTAAGCTTCATTGGCTGGATTCTAGAATACCACTACACTTGAAATAGCAATTTTCTAGTTGCAATGTTTTCTTTTAGCTAAAATATGATGAAAAATTATAAATTTCGGGCGCGGAAGTAAATATTTATATGATTTTTTACAAAAATAAAATCAGATTTTACCTAATTATGAAATGGATATATTTGTTAAAACATTCATAAACATGCTATTGGACCTATACTATGGATAAAATATAATGAAAAATTATAAAATTCGGGCGCGGAAGAAAATATTTATATAATTTTTTACAAAAATTAAGTCAGATTTTACCTATTTTTGATGAATACGTTGTATATTCTAAGCTTCATTGGCTGGATTCTTGAATACCTACCACACTTGAAATAGCAATTTTCTTGTTGCAATGTTTTCTTTTATTTAAATTATGATGAAAAATCATAAAATTCGGGCGCGGAAACAAATATTTATATGATTTTTTACAAAAATAAAGTCAGATTTTACCTATTCTTGAAATGGATATTTTTGTTAAAACATTCATAAACATGCTTTTCTACCTATACTATGGATAAAATATGATGAAAAGTTATAAAATTCGGGCGCGGAAGCAAATATTTATATGATTCTTTACAAAAATTAAAGTCAGATTTTACCTATTTTAGATGAATACGTTGCATATTGTAAGCTTCATTGGCTGGATTTTAGAATACCACTACACTTGAAATAGCAATTTTCTTGTTGCAATGTTTTCTTTTAGCTAAAATATGATGAAAAATTATAAAATTCGGGCACGGAAGCAAATGTTTATATGATTTTTTACAAAAATAAAGTCAGATTTTACCTATTTTTGAAATGGATATTTTTGTAAAAACATTGAAAAACATGCTTTTGGACCTATACTATGAATAAAATATAATGAAAAATTATAAAATTCGGGCGCGGAAGCAAATATTTATATAATTTTTTATAAAAATTAAGTCAGATTTTACCTATTTTTAATGAATACGTTGTATATTGTAAGCTATATGGGCTGGATTCTAGAAAACCTACCACACTTGAAATAGCAATTTTCTTGTTGCAATGTGTTCTTTTAGCTATAATATGATGAAAAATTATAAAATTCGGGCGCGGAAGCAAATATTTATATGATTTTTTACAAAAATAAAGTCAGATTTTACCTATTTTTAATGAATACGTTGTATATTTTAAGCTACATGGGCTGGATTCTAGAATACGTACCACACTTGAAATAGCAATTTTCTTGTTGGAATGTTTTCTTTTAGCTAAAATATGATAAAAAATCATAAAATTTGGGCGCGGAAACAAATATTTATATGATTTTTTACAAAAATAAAGTCAGATTTTACCTATTCTTGAAATGGATATTTTTGTTAAAACATTCATAAACATGCTTTTCTACTTATACTGTGGATAAAATATGATGAAAATTATTAAATTCGGACGCGGAAGCAAATATTTATATGATTTTTTAAAAAAATAAAGTCAGATTTTACCTATTTTTGATGAATACATTGTATATTGTAAGCTACATGGGCTGGATTCTAGAATACCTACCACAATTGAAATAGCAATTTTCTTGTAGCAATGTTTTCTTTTAGCTAAAATATGATGAAAAATCATAAAATTCGGGCGCGGAAGCAAATATTTATATGATTTTTCACAAAAATAAAGTCTGATTTTACTTATTTTTGAAATGGATATTTTTGTTAAAACATTCATAATCATGCTTTTGGATCTATACTATGGATAAAATATGATGAAAAATTATAAAATTCAGGCGCGAAAGCATATATTTATATGATTTTTTACAAAAATTAAAGTCAGATTTTACCTATTTCTGATGGATACGTTGCATATTGTAAGCTTCATTGGCTGGATTCTAGAATACCACTACACTTGAAATAGCAATTTTCTAGTTGCAATGTTTTCTTTTAGCTAAAATATGATGAAAAATTATAAATTTCGGGCGCGGAAGTAAATATTTATATGATTTTTTACAAAAATAAAATCAGATTTTACCTAATTATGAAATGGATATATTTGTTAAAACATTCATAAACATGCTATTGGACCTATACTATGGATAAAATATAATGAAAAATTATAAAATTCGGGCGCGGAAGAAAATATTTATATAATTTTTTACAAAAATTAAGTCAGATTTTACCTATTTTTGATGAATACGTTGTATATTCTAAGCTTCATTGGCTGGATTCTTGAATACCTACCACACTTGAAATAG
Organism: Stenolophus ochropezus; assembly: GCA_035578165.1. Taxonomy (NCBI): domain Eukaryota; kingdom Metazoa; phylum Arthropoda; class Insecta; order Coleoptera; family Carabidae; genus Stenolophus; species Stenolophus ochropezus. The sequence continues at coordinate 10,979 of JAQOWZ010000316.1, read as the reverse complement.
CAATTTTCTTGTTGCAATGTTTTCTTTTATTTAAATTATGATGAAAAATCATAAAATTCGGGCGCGGAAACAAATATTTATATGATTTTTTACAAAAATAAAGTCAGATTTTACCTATTCTTGAAATGGATATTTTTGTTAAAACATTCATAAACATGCTTTTCTACCTATACTATGGATAAAATATGATGAAAAATTATAAAATTAGGGCGCGGAAGCAAATATTTATATGATTCTTTACAAAAATTAAAGTCAGATTTTACCTATTTTAGATGAATACGTTGCATATTGTAAGCTTCATTGGCTGGATTTTAGAATACCACTACACTTGAAATAGCAATTTTCTTGTTGCAATGTTTTCTTTTAGCTAAAATATGATGAAAAATTATAAAATTCGGGCACGGAAGCAAATGTTTATATGATTTTTTACAAAAATAAAGTCAGATTTTACCTATTTTTGAAATGGATATTTTTGTAAAAACATTGAAAAACATGCTTTTGGACCTATACTATGAATAAAATATAATGAAAAATTATAAAATTCGGGCGCGGAAGCAAATATTTATATAATTTTTTATAAAAATTAAGTCAGATTTTACCTATTTTTAATGAATACGTTGTATATTGTAAGCTATATGGGCTGGATTCTAGAATACCTACCACACTTGAAATAGCAATTTTCTTGTTGCAATGTGTTCTTTTAGCTATAATATGATGAAAAATTATAAAATTCGGGCGCGGAAGCAAATATTTATATGATTTTTTACAAAAATAAAGTCAGATTTTACCTATTTTTAATGAATACGTTGTATATTTTAAGCTACATGGGCTGGATTCTAGAATACGTACCACACTTGAAATAGCAATTTTCTTGTTGCAATGTTTTCTTTTAGCTAAAATATGATAAAAAATCATAAAATTTGGGCGCGGAAACAAATATTTATATGATTTTTTACAAAAATAAAGTCAGATTTTACCTATTCTTGAAATGGATATTTTTGTTAAAACATTCATAAACATGCTTTTCTACTTATACTGTGGATAAAATATGATGAAAAATTATAAAATTCGGTCGCGGAAGCAAATATTTATATGATTTTTTAAAAAAATAAAGTCAGATTTTACCTATTTTTGATGAATACATTGTATATTGTAAGCTACATGGGCTGGATTCTAGAATACCTACCACAATTGAAATAGCAATTTTCTTGTAGCAATGTTTTCTTTTAGCTAAAATATGATGAAAAATCATAAAATTCGGCCGCGGAAGCAAATATTTATATGATTTTTCACAAAAATAAAGTCTGATTTTACTTATTTTTGAAATGGATATTTTTGTTAAAACATTCATAATCATGCTTTTGGATCTATACTATGGATAAAATATGATGAAAAATTAAAAAATTCGGGCGCGAAAGCAAATATTTATGTAATTTTTTACAAAAATAAAGTCGGATTTTACCTATTTTTGATGAATACGTTGTATATTGTAAGCTTCATTGGCTGGATTCTAGTATACCTACCAAACTTGAAATAGCAATTTTCTTGTTGCAATGTTTTCTTTTACCTAAATTATGATGAAAAATCATAAAATTCGGGCGAGGAAGCAATTTTTTATATGATTTTTTTACAAAAATAAAGTCAGATTTTACCTATTCTTGAAATCAATATTTTTGTTAAAACATTCATAAACATGCTGTTGGACCTATACTATGGATAAAATATAATGAAAAATTATAAAATTCGGGCGCGGAAGAAAATATTTATATAATATTATACAAAAATTAAGTCAGATTTTACCTATTTTTGATGAATACGTTGTATATTTTAAGCTTAATTTGCTGGATTCTAGAATACCTACCACACTTGAAATAGCAATTTTCTTGTTGCAATGTTTTCTTTTACCTAAATTATGATGAAAAATCATAAAATTCAGGCGCAGAAGCAAATATTTATATGATTTTTTACAAAAATAAAGTCAGATTTTACCTACCTTATTCTGGAAATGGATATTTTTGTTAAAACATTCATAAACATGCTATTGGACCTATACTATGGATAAAATATAATGAAAAATTATAAAATTCGGACGCGGAAGAAAATATTTATATAATTTTTTACAAAAATTAAGTCAGATTTTACCTATTTTTGATGAATACCTTGTATATGGTAAGCTTCATTGGCTGGATTCTAGAATACCTACCACACTTGAAATAGCAATTTTCTTGTTGCAATGTTTTCTTTTACCTAAATTATGATAAAAAATCAAAAAATTCGGGCGCGGAAGAAAATATTTAAATGATTTTTTACAAAAAGAAAGTCAGATTTTACCTATTTTTGAAAAGAATATTTTTGTTAAAACATTCATAAACATGCTTTTGGACCTATACTTTGGATAAAATATGATGAAACATTATAAAATTCGGGCACGGAAGCAAATATTTATATGATTTTTTAAAAAATAAAGTCAGATTTTACCTATTTTTAATGAATACGTTGTATATTGTAAGCTACATGAGCTGGATTCTAGAATACCACCACACTTGAAATAGCAATTTTCTTGTTGCAATGTTTTCTTTTAGCTAATAAATGATGAAAAATTATAAAATACGGACGCGGAAGCAATTTTTTATATGATTTTTTACAAAAGTAAAGTCAGATTTTACCTATTCTTGAAATGGATATTTTTGTTAAAACATTCATAAACATGCTTTTGGACCTATACTATGGATAAAATATGATAAAAAATTGTATAATTCGGGCGCGGAAGCAAATGTTTATATGATTTTTTACAAAAATAAAGTCAGATTTTACCTATTTTTGAAATGGATATTTTTGTAAAAACATTGAAAAACATGCTTTTGGACCTATACTATGAATAAAATATAATGAAAAATTATAAAATTCGGGCGCGGAAGCAAATATATATATAATTTTTTATAAAAATTAAGTCAGATTTTACCTATTTTTAATGAATACGTTGTATATTGTAAGCTATATGGGCTGGATTCTAGAATACCTACCACACTTGAAATAGCAATTTTCTTGTTGCAATGTGTTCTTTTAGCTATAATATGATGAAAAATTATAAAATTCGGGCGCGGAAGCAAATATTTATATGATTTTTTACAAAAATAAAGTCAGATTTTACCTATTTTTAATGAATACGTTGTATATTTTAAGCTACATGGGCTGGATTCTAGAATACGTACCACACTTGAAATAGCAATTTTCTTGTTGCAATGTTTTCTTTTAGCTAAAATATGATAAAAAATCATAAAATTTGGGCGCGGAAACAAATATTTATATGATTTTTTACAAAAATAAAGTCAGATTTTACCTATTCTTGAAATGGATATTTTTGTTAAAACATTCATAAACATGCTTTTGGACCTATACTATGGATAAAATATGATAAAAAATTGTATAATTCGGGCGCGGAAGCAAATATTTATATGATTTTTTACAAAAATAAAGTCAGATTTTACCAATTTTTAATGAATAAGTTGTATATTGTAAGCTACATGAGCTGGATTCTAGAATACCTACCACAATTGAAATAGCAATTTTCTTGTAGCAATGTTTTCTTTTAGCTAAAATATGATGAAAAATCATAAAATTCGTGCGCGGAAGCAAATATTTATATGATTGTTTACAAAAATAAAGTCTGATTTTACCTATTTTTGAAATGGATATTTTAGTTTAAACATTTATAATCATGCTTTTGGATCTATACTATGGATAAAATATGATAAAAAATTATAAAATTTGGGCGCGGAAGCAAATATTTATATGATTTTTTACAAAAATTAAAGTCAGATTTTACCTATTTTTGATGAATTCGTTGCATATTGTAATCTTCATTGGCTGGATTCTAGAATACCACCACACTTGAAATATCAATTTTCTTGTTGCAATGTTTTCTTTTAGCTAAAATATGATGAAAAATTATAAAATTCGGGCGCGGAAGCAAATATTTATATGATTTCTTACAAAAATAAAGTCAGATTTTACCTATTCTTGAAATGGATATTTTTGTTAAAACATTAATAAACTTGCTTTTGGACCTATAGTATGGATAAAATATAATGAAAAATTATAAAATTCGGGCGCGGAAGCAAATATTTATATAATTTTTTACATAAATTAAGTCAGATTTTACCTATTTTTAATGAATACGTTGTATATTGTAAGCTACATGGGCTGGATTCTAGAAACCCTACCACACTTGAAATAGCAATTTTCTTGTTGCAATGTGTTCTTTTAGCTAAAATATGATGAAAAATTATAAAATTTGGGCGCGGAAGCAAATATTTATATGATTTTTTACAAAAATAAAGTCAGATTTTACCTATTCTTGAAATGGATATTTTTGTTAAAACATCCATAAACATGCTTTTGGATCTATACTATGGATAAAATATGATGAAAAAATATAAAATTCGGTCGCGGAAGCAAATATTTATATGATTTTTTACAAAATAATGTCAGATTTTACCGATTTTTGATGAATACGTTGCATATTGTAAGCTTCTTTAGCTGGATTATAGAATAGCACCACACTTGAAATAGCAATTTTCTTGTTGCATTGTTTTTTTTTTAGCTAAAATATGATGAAAAATTATAAAATTCGGGCGCGGAAGCAAATATTTATATGATTTTTTTCAAAAATAAAGTCAGATTATACCTATTCTTGAAATGGATATTTTTGTTAAAACATCCATAAACATGCTTTTGGATCTATACTATGGATAAAATATGATTAAAAATTATAAAATTCGGGCGCGGAAGCAAATATTTATATGATTTTTTACAAAAATAAAGTCAGATTTTACCTATTTTTGATGAAAACGTTGTATATTGTAATCTACATGGGCTGGATCCTAGAATACCTACCACAATTGAAATAGCAATTTTCTTGTAGCAATGTTTTCTTTTAGCTAAAGTATGATGAAAAATCATAAAATTCGGGCGCGGAAGCAGATATTTACATGATTTTTTACAAAAATAGTCAGATTTTACCTATTTTTGAAATGGATATTTTTGTTAAAACATTCATAAACATGCTTTTGGACCTATACTATGGATAAAATATAATGAAAATTTATAAAAGTCGGTCGCGGAAGCAAATATTTATATGATTTTTTACAAAATGAAAGTCAGATTTTACCTATTTTTGAAATGGATATTTTTGTGAAAACATTTATAAACATGCTTTTGGACCTATACTGTGGATAAAATATGATGAAAAATTATAAAATTCGGGCGCGGAAGCAAATATTTAAATGATTTGTTACAAAAAAAAAGTCAGATTTTACCTATTTTTGATGAATACGTAGTATATTGTAAGCTACATGGGCTGGATTCTAGAATACCTAACACACTTGAAATAGTAATTTTCTTGTAGCAATGTTTTCTTTTAGCTAAAATATGATGACAAATCATAAAATTCGGGCGCGGAAGAAAATATTTATTTGATTTTTTACAAACATAAAGTCAGATTTTACCTATTTTTGAAATGGATATTTTTGTTAAAACATTCATATACATGCTTTTGGATCTATACTATGGATAAAATATGATGAAAAATATAAAATTCGTGCGCGGAAGCAAATATTTATATAATTTTCTACAAAAATAAAGTCAGATTTTACCTAGTTTTGATGAAACGTTGTATATTGTAAGCTACATGGGCTGGATTCCAGAATACCTACCACACTTGAATTAGCAATTTTCTTGTTTTAATGTGTTCTTTTAGCTAAAATATGATGAAAAATTATAAAATTTGGTCGCGGAAGCAAATATTTATATGATTTTTTACAAAATAATGTCAGATTTTACCTATTTTTGATGAATACGTTGCATATTGTAAGCTTCTTTAGCTGGATTATAGAATAGCACCACACTTGAAAAAGCAATTTTCTTGTTGCAGTGTTTTTTTTTTAGCTAAAATATGATGAAAAATTATAAAATTCGGGCGCGGAAGCAAATATTTATATGATTTTATACAAAAATAAAGTCAGATTATACCTATACTTGAAATGGATATTTTTGTTAAAACATCCATAAACATGCTTTTGGATCTATACTATGGATAAAATATGATTAAAAATTATAAAATACGGGCGCGGAAGCAAATATTTATATGATTTTTTACAAAAATAAAGTCAGATTTTACCTATTTTTGAAATGGATATTTTTGTTAAAACATTTATAAACATGCTTTTGGACCTATACTGTGGATAAAATATGATGAAAAATTATAAAATTCGGGCGCGGAAGCAAATATTTAAATGATTTGTTACAAAAAAAAGTCATATTTTACCTATTTTTGATGAATACGTAGTATATTGTAAGCTACATGGGCTGGATTCTAGAATACCTAACACACTTGAAATAGTTATTTTGTTGTAGCAATGTTTTCTTTTAGCTAAAATATGATAACAAATCATAAAATTCGGGCGCGGAAGAAAATATTTATATGATTTTTTACAAAAATAAAGTCAGATTTTACCTATTTTTGAAATGGATATTTTTGTTAAAACATTCATATACATGCTTTTGGATCTATACTATGGATAAAATATGATGAAAAATATAAAATTCGGGCGCGGAAGCAAATATTTATATAATTTTTTACAAAAATAAAGTCAGATTTTACCTATTTTTGATGAATACGTTGTATATTGTAAGCTTCATTGGCTGGATTCTAGAATACCTACCACACTTGAAATAGCAATTTTCTTGTTGCAATCTTATCTTTTACCTAAATTACGATGAAAAATCATAAAATTCTGGCGCGGAAGCAAATATTCATATGATTTTTTACAAAAATAAAGTCAGATTTTATCTATTCTTGTAATGAATATTTTTTTAAAATACGTTGTATATTGTAAGCTACATGGGCTGGATTCTAGAATACCTAACATACTTGAAATAGTAATTTTCTTGTAGCAATGTTTTCTTTTAGCTAAAATATGATGACAAATCATAAAATTCGGGCGCGGAAGAATATATTTATATGATTTTTTTACAAAAATATAGTCAGATTTTACCTATTTTTGAAATGGATATTTTTGTTAAAACATTCATAAACATGCTTTTGGACCTATACTATGGATAAAATATGATGAAAAAATATAAAATTCGGGCGCGGTAGCAAATATTTTTATGATTTTTTACAAAAATAAAGTCAGATTTTACCTATTTTTGATGAATACGTTGTATATTTTAAGCTTCATTGGCTGGCTTTTAAAATGCCTACCACACTTGAAATAGCAATTTTCTTGTTGCAATGTTTTCTTTTAGCTAAAATATGATAAAAAATTATAAAATTCGGGCGCGGAAGCAAATATTTATATGATTTTTTACAAAAATAAAGTCAAATTTTACCATTTCTTGATGAATACGTTGTATATTGTAAGCTACATGGGCTGGATTCCAGAATACCTACCACACTTGAAATTGCAATTATCTTGTTGCAGTGTTTTCTTTTAGCTAAAATATAATGAAAAATTATAAACTTTGGGCGCGGAAGCAAATATTTATATGATTTTTTACAAAAATAAAGTCAGATTTTACCTATTTTTGAAATGGATATTTTTGTTAAAACATTTATAAACATGCTTTTGGACCTATACTGTGGATAAAATATGATGAAAAATTATAAAATTCGGGCGCGGAAGCAAATATTTAAATGGTTTTTTTACAAAAAAAAAAGTCAGATTTTACCTATTTTTGATGAATACGTAGTATATTGTAAGCTACATGGGCTGGATTCTAGAATACCTAACAAACTTGAAATAGTAATTTTCTTGTAGCAATGTGTTCTTTTAGCTTAAATATGATGACAAATCATAAAATTCGGGCGCGGAAGAATATATTTATATGATTTTTTTACAAAAATATAGTCAGATTTTACCTATTTTTGAAATTGATATTTTTGTTAAAACATTCATAAACATGCTTTTGGACCTATACTATGGATAAAATATGATGAAAAAATATAAAATTCGGGCGCGGTAGCAAATATTTTTATGATTTTTTACAAAAATAAAGTCAGATTTTACCTATTTTTGATGAATACGTTGTATATTTTAAGCTTCATTGGCTGGCTTTTAAAATGCCTACCACACTTGAAATAGCAATTTTCTTGTTGCAATGTTTTCTTTTAGCTAAAATATGATAAAAAATTATAAAATTCGGGCGCGGTAGCAAATATTTTTATGATTTTTTACAAAAATAAAGTCAGATTTTACCTATTTTTGATGAATACGTTGTATATTGTAAGCTTACTCTGAGATAGCGCGTCATTGGCTGGATTCTAGAATACCTACCACACTTGAAATAGCAATTTTCTTGTTGCAATGTTTTCTTTTAGCTAAAATATGTTTAAAAATTTATAAAATTCGGGCGCGGAAGCAAATATTTATATCATTTTTTTACAAAAATAAAGTCAGATTTTACCTATTCTTGATGAATACGTTGTATATTGTAAGCTACATGGGCTGGATTATAGAATACCTACCACACTTGAAATAGCAATTTTCTTGTTGCAATGTTTTCTTTTAGCTAAAATATGATGAAAATTCTTAAAATTCGGGCGCGAAAGCAAATATTTATATGATTTTCTACAAAAATAAAGTCAGATTTTACCTATTCTTGAAATGGATATTTTTTTTAAAACATTCATAAACATGCTTTTGGACCTATACTATGGATAATTTTAGCATTGGACATGCAAAAAGTGACCATAACTTGGTACCAATCAGATAATAAACATTTAATTTTCGGGTGTCATTTTAATAAATACGTTGTATATTGTTAGCTACATGGGCTGGATTCTGGAATACCTACCTTACTTGAAATATCAATATTATTGTTGCAATGATTTCTTTTAGCTAAAATATGATAAAAAATCATAAAATTCAGGCGCGGAAGCAAATATTTATAAGATTTTTGACAAAAAAAAGTCAGATTTTACCTATTTTTGATAAATACGTAGTATATTGTAAGCTACATGGGCTGGATTCTTGAATGCCTAACCACACTTGAAATAGCAATTTTCTTGTTGCAATGTTTTCTTTTAGCTAAAGTATGATGAAAAATCATAAAATTTGGGCGCGGAAGCAAATATTTATATGATTTTTTACAAAAATAAAGTCAGATTTTACCTATTTTTGAAATGGATATTTTTGTTAAAACATTTATAAACATGCTTTTGGACCTATACTGTGGATAAAATATGATGAAAAATTATAAAATTCGGCCGCGGAAGTAAATATTTATGATTTTTTACAAAAAAAAGTCTTATACCTAACACACTTGGAATAGTAATTTTTCTTGTTGCAATGTTTTCTTTTAGCTAAAATATGATGACAAATCATAAATTTCGGGCGCGGAAGAAAATATTTATATGATTTTTTACAAAAATAAAGTCAGATTTTACCTATTTTTGAAATGGATATTTTTGTTAAAACATTCATAATCATGCTTTTGGATCTATACTATGGATAAAATATGATGAAAAAATTATAAAATTCGGGCGCGGAAGCAAATATTTATATGATTTTTTACAAAAATAAAGTCAGATTTTACCTATTTTTGATGAATACGTTGTATATTGTAAGCTTCATTGGTTGGATTCTAGAATACCTACCACACTTGAAATAGCAAATTTCTTGTTGCAATGTTTTCTTTTACCTAAATTATGATAAAAAATCATAGGAATTTGGGCGCGGAAGCAAATATTTATATGATTTTTTACAAAAAAAAAGTCAGATTTTACCTATTCTTGAAATGGATATTTTTGTTAAAACATTCATAAACATGCTTTTGGACCTATACTGTGGATAAAATATGATGAAAATTATAAAATTCGGGGCGCGTAAGCAAATATTTATATGATTTTTTACAAAAAAAAAGTCAGATTTTACCAATTTTTGATGTATACGTTGTATATGGTAAGGTACACGGGCTGGATTCTAGAATACCTAACACACTTGTAATAGCTATTTTCTTGTTGCAATGTTTTCTTTTAGCTAAAATATGATGAAAAATCATAAAATTCTTGCGCGGAAGCAAATATTTATATGATTTTTTACAAAAATAAAGTCAGATTTTACCTATTCTTAAAATGGATATTTTAGTTAAACCATTCATAAACATGCTTTTTGGACCTATACTGTGGATAAAACATGATGAAAAATTATAAAAATTCGGGCGCGGAAGCAAATAATTATATGATTTTTGACAAAAAAAAGTCAGATTTTACCTATTTTTGATAAATACGTAGTATATTGTAAGCTACATGGGCTGGATTCTTGAATGCCTAACACACTTGAAATAGCAATTTTCTTGTTGCAATGTTTTCTTTTAGCTAAAGTATGATGAAAAATCATAAAATTTGGGCGCGGAAGCAAATATTTATATGATTTTTTACAAAAATAAAGTCAGATTTTACCTATTTTTGAAATGGATATTTTTGTTAAAACATTTATAAACATGCTTTTGGACCTATACTGTGGATAAAATATGATGAAAAATTATAAAATTCGGCCGCGGAAGTAAATATTTATGATTTTTTACAAAAAAAAAGTCATATACCTAACACACTTGGAATAGTAATTTTCTTGTTGCAATGTTTTCTTTTAGCTAAAATATGATGACAAATCATAAATTTCGGGCGCGGAAGAAAATATTTATATGATTTTTACAAAAATAAAGTCAGATTTTACCTATTTTTGAAATGGATATTTTTGTTAAAACATTCATAATCATGCTTTTGGATCTATCCTATGGATAAAATATGATGAAAAATTATAAAATTCGGGCGCGGAAGCAAATATTTATATGATTTTTTACAAAAAATAAAGTCAGATTTTACCTATTTTTGATGAATTCGTTGCATATTTTAAGCTTCATTGGCTGGATTCTAAAATACCACCACACTTGAAATAGCAACTCTGAGATAGCGCGTG
>JAQOWZ010000315.1:0-61942 GCA_035578165.1 Stenolophus ochropezus | reverse complement strand
ACGCGCTATCTCAGAGTATGGGCTGGATTCAAGAACACCTAGCACACTTGAAATAGCAATTTTCTTGTTGTAATGTTTTCTTTTAGCTAAAATATGATGAAAAATCTTAAATTCGGGTGCGAAAGCAAATATTTATATGATTTTTTACAAAAATAAAATCAGATTTTACCTATTTTTGAAATGGATATTTTTGTTAAAACATTCATAAACATGCTTTTGGACCTATACTATGAATAAAATATGATAAAAAATTATAAAATTCGGGCGCGGAAGCAAATATTTATATAAATTTTTACAAAAATTAAATAAGATTTTACCTATTTTTGATGAATACGTTGTATATTGTAAGCTTCAATGATTTTATTCTAGAATAACTACCACACTTGAAATAGCAATTTTCTTGATGCAATGTTTTCTTTTATCTAAATTATGATGAAAAATCATAAAATTCGGGCACGGAAGCAAATATTTATATGATTTTTTTACAAAAAAGAAGTCAGATTTTACCTTTTCTTGAAGTGGATATTTTTGTTCAAATATTCATAAACATGCTTTTGGACCTATACTGTGGATAAAATATGATGAAAAATTATAAAATTCGGGCGCGGAAGCGTTTATTTATATGATTTTTTACAAAAAAAAAGTCAGATTTTACCTATTTTTGATGAATACGTTGTATATTGTAAGCTTCATTAGCTGGATTCTAGAATACTTACCACACTTGAAATAGCAATTTTCTTGTTGCAATGTTTTCTTTTACCTAAATTATGATGAAAAATTATAAAATTCGGTCGCGGAAGCAAATATTTCAATGATTTTTTACAAAAATAAAGTTCGATTTTACCTATTCTTGAAATGGATATTTTTGTTAAAACTTTCATAAACATGTTTTGGACCTATACTATGGACAAAATATGATAAAAAATTATAAAATTCGGGCGCGGAAGCAAATATTTATATAATTTTTTACAAAAAAAAATCAGAATTTATCTATTTTTGATGAATACGTTGTATATTGTAAGCTACATGGGCTGGATTCTAGAGTACCTAACACACTTGAAATAGCAATTTTCTTGTTGCAATGTTTTCTTTTAGCTAAAATATGATATAAAATCATAAAATTCGTGTGAGGAAGCAAATATTTATATGATTTTTTACAAAAATAAAGTTAGATTTTGCCTATTTTTGAAATGGATATTTTTGTTAAAACATTCATAAGCATGCTTTTGGACCTATACTATGGATAAAATATGATAAAAAATTATAAAATTCCGGCGCGTATGCAAATATTTATATGATTTTTTACAAAAATAAAGTCAGATTTTCCCTATTTTTGATGAATACGTTGTATATTGTAAGCTTCTTTGGCTGGATTCTAGAATACCTACCACACTTGAAATAGCAATTTTCTTGTTGCAATGTTTTCTTTAAGCTAAAATATGATAAAAAATCATAAAATTCGGGCGCGGAAGCAAATATTTATATGATTTTTAAAAAAATAAAGTCAGATTTTACATATTTTTGAAATGGATATTTTTGTTAAAACATTCATAAACATGCTTTTGGACCAATACTATGGATAAAATATGATGAAAAATTATAAAATTCGGGCGCGGAAGCAATATTTAAATAATTTTTTACAAAAATTAAGTCAGATTTTACCTATTTTTGATGAATACGTTGTATATTGTAAGCTTCAATGGCTGAATTCTAGAATACCTAACACACTTGAAATAGCAATTTTTTTGTTGCAATGTTTTCTTTTACCTAAATTATGATGAAAAATCATAGAATTCGGGCGCGGAAGCAAATATTTATATGATTTTTTACAAAAATAAAGTCAGATTTTACCTATTCTTGAAATGGATATTTTTGTTAAAACATTTATAAACATGCTTTTAGACCTATACTGTGGATAAAATAGGATGAAAAATTACAAAATTCGGGCGCGGAAACAAATATTTATATGATTTTTTACAAAAAAAAAGTCACATTTACCTATTTTTGATGAATACGTTGTATATTGTAAGCTACATGGGCTGGATTCTAGAATACCTAACACACTTGTAATAGCAATTTTCTTGTTGCAATGTTTTCTTTTAGCTAAAATATGATGAAAAATCATAAAATTCGGGTGCGGAAGCAAATATTTATATGATTTTTTACAAAAATAAAGTTAGATTTTACCTATTTTTGAAATGGATCTTTTTGTTAAAAAATTCATAAACATGCTTTTGGACCAATACTATGGATAAAATATGATGAAAAATTATAAAATTCGGGCGCGGAAGCAAATATTTATATAATTTTTTACAAACATAAAGTCAGATTTTACCTATTTTTGATGAATACGTTGTATATTGTAAGCTTCCATGGTTGGATTCTAGAATACCTGCAACACTTGAAATAGCAATTTTCTTGTTGCAATGTTTTCTTTTACCTAAATTATGATGAAAAATCATAAAATTCGGGCGCGGAAGCAAATATTTATATGACTTTTTACAAAAATAAAGTCAGATTTTACCTATTTCTGAAATGGATATTTTTGTTAAAACATTCATAAACATGCTTTTGGACCTATACTGTGGATAATGTATGATAAAAAATTATAAAATTCAGGCGCGGAAGCAAATATTTATATGATTTTTTACAAGAAAAAAGTCAGATTTTACCTATTTTTGATGAATACGTTGTATATTGTAAGCTACATGGGCTGGATTCTAGAATACCTAACACACTTGAAATAGCAATTTTTTGGTTGCAATGTTTTCTTTTACCTAAATTATAATGAAAAATCATAAAATTCGGGCACGGAAGCAAATATTTATATGATTTTTTACAAAAATAAAGTCAGATTTTACCTATTCTTGAAATGGATATTTTTGTTCAAACATTCAAAAACATGCTTTTGGACCTATACTGTGGATAAAATATGATGAAAAATTATAAAATTCGGGCGCGGAAGCAAATATTTATATGATTTTTATACAGAAAAAAACAATGTCAGATTTTACCTATTTTTGATGACTACTTTGTATATTGTAAGCTACATGGGCTGGATTCTAGAATACCTAACACACTTGTAATATCAATTTTCTTGTTGCAATGTTTTCTTTAAGCTAAAATATGATAAAAAATCATAAAATTCGGGCGCGGAAGCAAATATTTATATGATTTTTTACAAAAATAAAGTCAGATTTTACCTATTTTTGAAATGGATATTTTTGTTAAAACATTCATAAACATGCTTTTGGACCAATACTATGGATAAAATATGATGAAAAATTATAAAATTCGGGCGCGGAAGCAAATATTTAAATAATTTTTTACAAAAATTAAGTCAGATTTTACCTATTTTTGATGAATACGTTGTATATTGTAAGCTTCAATGGCTGGATTCTGGAATACCAACCACACTTAAAATAGTAATTTTCTTGTTGCAATGTTGTCTTTTACCTAAATTATGATGAAAAATCATAAAATTCGGTCGCGGAAGCAAATATTTATATGTTTTTTTACAAAAATAAAGTCAGATTTTACCTATTCTTGAAATGGATATTTTTGTTAAAACATTCATAAACATGCTTTTGGACCTATACTGTGGATAAAATATGATGAAAAAATTATAAAATTCGGACGCGGAAGCAAATATTTATATGAATTTTAAAAAAAAAAGTCAGATTTTACCTATTTTTGATGAATACGTTGTATATTGTAAGCTACATGGGCTGGATTGTAGAATACCTACCACACTTGAAATAGCAATTTTCTTGTTGCAATGTTTTCTTTTCCTAAATTATGATGAAAAATCATAAAATTCGGGCGCAGAAGCATATATTTATATAATTTTTTACAAAAATAAAGTCAGATTTTACCTATTTTTAAAATGTATATATTTGTTAAAACATTCATAAACATGCTTTTGGACCTATGCTATGGATAAAATATAATAAAAAATTTTAAATTTCGGCCGCGGAAGCAAATATTTATATAATTTTTTACAAAAATAAAGTCAGATTTTACCTATTTTTGATGAATAAGTTGTATATTGTAAGCTTCATTGGCTGGATTCTAGAATACCTACCACACTTGAAATAGCAATTTTCTTGTGTTAATGTTTTCTTTTACGTAAATTATGATGAAAAATCATAAAATTCGGGCGCGGAAGCAAATATTTATATGATTTTTTACAAAAATAAAGTCAGATTTTACCTATTCTTGAAATGGATATTTTTGTTAAAACATTCATAAACATGCTTTTGGAACTATACTGTGGATAAAATATGATGAAAAATTTTAAAATTCGGGCGCGGAAGCAAATATTTATATGAATTAAAAAAAAAAGTCAGATTTCACCTATTTTTGATGAATACGTTGTATATTGTAAGCTACATGGGCTGGATTCTAGAATACCTACCACACTTGAAATAGCAATTATCTTGTTGCAATGTTTTCTTTTACCTAAATTATGATAAAAAATCATAAATTCGGGCGCGGAAGCAAATATTTATATGATTTAAAAAAAAAGCCAGATTCTACAATACCTCATACACTTGAAATAGCAATATTCTTGTTGCAATGTTTTCTTTTAGCTAAAATATTATGAAAAATCATAAAATTCGGGCGCGGAAGCAAATATTTACATGATTTTTTACAAAAATTAAGTCAGATTTTACCTATATTTGAAATAGATATTTTTGTTAAAACATTCATAAACATGCTTTTGGACCTATACTATGGATAAAATATGATAAAAAATTATAAAATTCGAGCGCGGAAGCAAATATTTATATAATTTTTTACAAAAATAAAGTCAGATTTTACCTATTTTTGATGAATACGTTGTATATTGTGGGCTTCAATGGCTGGAATGTAGAATACCTACCACACTTAAAATAGCAATTTTCTTGTTGCAATGTTTTCTTTTACCTAAATTATGATGAAAAATCATAAAATTCGGGCGCGGAAGCAAATATTTATATCATTTTTACAAAAATAAAGTCAGATTTTTACCTATTCTTGAAATGGATATTTTTGTTAAAACATTCATAAATATGCATTTGGACCTATACTGTGGGTAAAAAATGATGAAAAATTATAAAATTCGGGCGCGGAAGCAAATATTTATATGATTTTTTACAAAAAAAAGGCAGATTTTACCTATTTTTTATGAATACGTTGTATATTGTAAGCTACATGGGCTGGATTCTAGAATACCTAACACGCTTGAAATACCAATTTTTTTGTTGCAATGTTTTCTTATAGCTAAAATATGATGAAAAATCATAAAATTCGGGCGCGGAAGCAAATATTTATATGATTATTTACAAATATAAAGTCAGATTTTACTTATTTTTGAAACGGATATTTTTGTTAAAACATTCATAAACATGCTTTTGGACCTATACTATGGATAAAATATGATAAAACATTATAAAATTCGTGCGCGGAAGCAAATATTTATATAATTTTTTACAAAAATAAAGTCAGATTTTACCTCTTTTTGATGAATACGTTGTATATGGTAAGCTACATGGGCTGGATTCTAGAATACCTAACACACTTGAAATAGCAATTATCTTGTTGCAATATTTTCTTTTAGCTAAAATATGATGAAAAATCATAAAATTCGGGCGCGGAAGCAAATATTTAAATGATTTTTTACAAAAATAAAGTCAGATTTTACCTATTCTTGAAATGGATATTTTTGTTCAAACATTCATAAACATGCTTTTGGACCTATACTGTGGATAAAATATGATAAAAAATTATAAAATTCGGGCGCGTAAGCAAATATTTATATGATTTTTTTCAAAAAAAAGTCAGATTTTACCTATTTTTGATGAATGCGTTGTATATTGTAAGCTACATGTGCTGGATTCTAAAATACCTAACACACTTGAAATAGCTATTTTCTTGTTGCAATGTTTTCTTCTAGCTAAAATATGATGAAAAATCATAAAATTCGGGCGCGGAAGAAAATATTTACATGATTTTTTACATAAGTAAAGTCAGATTTTACCTATTTTTGAAATGGATATTTTTGTTAAAACATTCATAAATATGCTTTTGGACCAATACTATAGCTAAAATATGATGAAAAATTATAAAATCCGGGCGCGGAAGCAAATATTTATTTAATTTTTTACAAAAATAAAGTCAGATTTTACCTATTTTTGTTGAATACGTTGTATATTGTAAGCTTCAATGGCTGGATTCTAGAATACCTACCACACTTGAAATAGCCATTTTCTTGTTGCCATGTTTTCTTTTGTCTAAATTATGATGGAAAATCATAATATTCGGGCGCGGAAACAAATATTTATATGATTTTTTACAAAAATAAAGTCAGATTTTCCTATTCTTGAAATGGATATTTTTGTTAAAACATTCATAAACATGCTTTTGGACCTATACTGTGGATAAAATATGATGAAAAATTATAAAATTCCGGCGCGGAAGCAAATATTTATATGATTTATAAAAAAAAAGTCAGATTTTAAATAGTTTTGATGAATACGTTGTATATTGTAAGCTACATGGGCTGGATTCTAGAATACCTAACACACTTGAAATAGCAATTATCTTGTTGCAATGTTTTCTTTTAGCTAAAATATGATAAAAAATCATAAAATTCGAGCGCGGGAGCATATATTTATATGATTTTTTACATAAATAAAGGCAGATTTTACCTATTTTTGATGAATACGTTGTATATTATAAGCTACATGGGCTGGATTCTAGAATACCTAACACACTTGAAATAGCAATTTTCTTGTTGCAATGTTTTCTTTTACCTAAATTATGATGAAAAATCATAAAATTCGGGCGCGGAAGCAAATATTTATATGACTTTTTACAAAAATAAAGTCAGATTTTACCTATTTTTGAAATGGATATTTTTGTTAAAACATTCATAAACATGCTTTTGGACCTATACTGTGGATAATATATAATGAAAAATTATAAAATTCGGGCGCGGAAGCAAATATTTATATGACTTTTTACAAGAAAAAAGTCAGATTTTACCTATTTTTGATGAATACGTTGTATATTGTAAGCTACATGGGCTGGATTCTAGAATACCTAACACACTTGAAATAGCAATTTTCTTGTTGCAATGTTTTCTTTTACCTAAAGTATAAAGAAAAATCATAAAATTCGGGCACGGAAGCAAATATTTATATGATTTTTTACAAAAATAAAGTCAGATTTTACCTATTCTTGAAATGGATATTTTTGTTCAAACATTCAAAAACATGCTTTTGGACCTATACTGTGGATAAAATATGATGAAAAATTATAAAATTCGGGCGCGGAAGCAAATATTTATATGATTTTTTACAAAAAAAAAACAAAGTCAGATTTTACCTATTTTTGATGACTACGTTGTATATTGTAAGCTACATGGGCTGGATTCTAGAATACCTAACACACTTGAAATAGCAATTTTCTTGTTGCAATGTTTTCATTTAGCTAAAATATGATAAAAAATCATAAAGTTCGGGCGCGGAAGCAAATATTTATATGATTTTTTACAAAAAAAAAGTCAGATTTTACCTATTTTTGATGAATACGTTGTATATTATAAGCTACATGGGCTGGATTCTAGAATACCTAACACACTTGAAATAGCAATTTTCTTGTTGCAATGTTTTCTTTTACCTAAATTATAATGAAAAATTATGATATTCGGGCACAAAAGCAAATATTTATATGATTTTTTACAAAAATAAAGTCAGATTTTACCTATTCTTGAAGTGGATATTTTTGTTCAAACTTTCATAAACATGCTTTTGGACCTATACTGTGGATAAAATATGATGAAAAATTATAAAATTCGGGCGCGGAAGCAAATATTTATATGATTTTTTACAAAAAAAAAGTCAGATTTTACCTATTTTTGATGAATACGTTGTATATTATAAGCTACATGGGCTCGATACTAGAATACCTAACACACTTGGAATAGCAATTTTCTTGTTGCAATGTTTTCTTTTACTTAAATTATGATGAAAAATCATAAAATTCGGGCATTTATATGATTTTTTACAAAAATAAAGTCAGATTTTACCAATTCTTGAAATGGATATTTTTGTTCAAACATTCATAAACGTGCTTTTGGACCTATACTGTGGATAAAATATGATAAAAAATTATAAAATTCGGGCGCGGAAGCAAATATTTATGTGATTTTTTACAAAAAAAAACAAAGTCAGATTTTACCTATCTTTGATGAATACGTTGTATATTGTAGGCTACATGGGCTGGATTCTAGAATACCTAACACACTTGAAATAGCAATTTTCTTGTTGCAATGTTTTCTTTTACCTAAATTATGATGAAAAATCATAAAATTCGGGTACGAAAGCAAATATTTATATGATTTTTTACAAAAATAATGTCAGATTTTATCTATTTTTGAAATAGATATTTTTGTTAAAACATTCATAAACATGCTTTTGGACCTATACTATGGATAAAATATGATGAAAAAATATAAAATTCGGGCGCGGAAGCAAATATTTATATAATTTTTTATAAAAATAAAGTCAGATTTTACCTATTTTTGATGAATACTATGTATATTGTAAGCTTCATTGGCTGGATTCTAGAATACCTACCTTACTTGAAATAGCAATTTTCTTGTTGCAATGTTTTCTTTTACCTAAATCATGATGAAAAATCATAAAATTCGGACGCGGAAGCAAATATTTATATGATTTTTTACAAAAATAAAGTCAGATTTTACCTATTTTTGAAAGGGATATTTTTGTTAAAACATTCATAAACATGCTTTTGGACCTATACTATGGATAAAATATGATAAAAAATTATAAAATTCGGGCGCGGAAGCAAATATTTATACAATTTTTATACAAACATAAAGTCGGATTTTACCTATTTTTGATGAATACGTTGTATATTGTAAGCTTCATTGGCTGGATTCTAGAATATCTAACGCTCTTGAAATATCAATTTTCTTGTTGCAATGTTTTCTTTTGCCTAAATTATGATGAAAAATCATAAAATTCGGGTACGGAAGCAAATATTTATATGATTTTTTACAAAAATAATGTCAGATTTTAACTATTTTTGAAATAGATATTTTTGTTAAAACATTCATAAACATGCTTTTGGACCTATACTATGGATAAAATATGATGAAAAAATATAAAATTCGGGCGCGGAAGCAAATATTTATATAATTTTTTATAAACATAAAGTCAGATATTACCTATTTTTGATGAATACTATGTATATTGTAAGCTTCATTGGCTGGATTCTAAAATACCTACCATACTTGAAATAGCATTTTTCTTGTTGCAATGTTTTCTTTTACCTAAATTATGATGAAAAATCATAAAATTCGGGCGCGGAAGCAAATATTTATATGATTTTTTACAAAAATAAAGTCAGATTTTACCTATTTTTGATATAGATATTTTTGTTAAAACATTCATAAACATGCTTTTGGACCTATACTATGGATAAAATATGATGAAAAATTATAAAATTTGGGCGCGGAAGCAAATATTTGTATGATTTTTTACAAAAAAAAAAGTCAGATTTTACCTATTTTTGATGAATACGTTGTATATTGTAAGCTACATGGGCTGGATTCTAGAATACCTAACACACTTGAAATAGCAATTTTCTTGTTGCAATGTTTTCTTTTACCTAAATTATGATGAAAAATCATAAAATTCGGGCGCGAAAGCAAATATTTATATGATTTTTTACAAAAATAAAGTCAGATTTTACCTATTCTTGAAATAGATATTTTTGTTAAAACATTCATAAACATGCTTTGGACCTATACTGTGGATAAAATATGATGAAAAATTATAAAATTCGGGCGCGGAAGCAAATATTTATATGATTTTTTCCAAAAAAAAATTCAGATTTTACCTATTTTTGATGAATACGTTGTATATTGTAAGCTACATGGGCTGGATTCTACAGTACCTAACATACTTGAAATAGCAATTTACCTGTTGCAATGTTTTCTTTTAGCTAAAATATGATGAAAAATAAAAAAATTCGGGCGCGGAAGCAAATATTTATATGATTTTTTACAAAAATAAAGTCAGATTTCACCTATTTTTGAGAGGGATATTTTTGGTTAAACATTCATAAACATGCTCTTGAACCTATACTATGGATAAAATATGATAAAAAATTATAAAATTCGGTCGCGGAAGCAAATATTTACATGATTTTTTACAAAAATAAAGTCAGATTTTACCTATTTTTGATGAATACGTTGTATATTGTAAGTTTCATTGGCTGGATTCCAGAATACCTACCACACTTTAAATAGCAATTTTTTTGTAGCAATGTTTTCTTTTACCTAAATTATGATGAAACACCATAAAATTCGGTCGCGGAAGCAAATATTTATATGATTTTTTACAAAAATAAAGTCAGATTTTACTTATTCTTGAAATGGATATTTTTGTTCAAACATTCATAAACAAGCTTTTGGACCTATACTGTGGATAAAATATGATGAAAAATTATAAAATTCGGGCGCGGAAGCAAAGATTTATATGATTTTTTACAAAAAAAAATAAAGTCAGATTTTACCTATTTTTGATGAATACGTTGTATATTGTAAGCTACATGGGCTGGATTCTAGAATACCTAACACACTTGAAATAGCAATTTTCTTGTTGCAATGTTTTCTTCTAGCTAAAATATGAAGAAAAATCATAAAATTCGGGCGCGGAAGCAAATATTTATATGATTTTCTAAAAAATTAAGTCAGATTTTACCTATTTTTGAAATGGATATTTTTGTTAAAACATTCATAAACATGCTTTTGGACCAATAATATGGATAAAATATGATGAAAAATTATAAAATCCGGGCGCGGAAGCAAATATTTATATAATTTTTACAAAAATAAAGTCAGATTTTACCTATTTTTGATGAATACTGTAGCGAACCCAGGGTAGCGGCGCGGGCGGCTGCGCGGGAGGCGGCCGCTAGCAAACAAGTCAGAACACGTTCGTCCGCTCCCCATTGTTCTGATTTCTAAGGAATCAAAGAATCTTCTAGAATGATGTATTTTAATATAAATACCCCGACCAAAAGATCGCGAGAACAGTCTTGTATCGATACAGGTAGTGAACAGATGGTGATATAAATAAATAGACAGTGATATAAATAGTGTTGAAATAAATATTGCGCAGTTCTAATTGTTTAAATAAATTATCTTAGTGTTTAAGTCTTTATTGATATATGTTAGTCGTAAATTAGTGTTTATATTTGTTAATTCTTAGTGTTAGTTATTTTTCATTTATTCTTTATAATTTTTTAATTTTTTTTCATTAAACTTAGTTATATAAATATTAGTGTTTTAATCAATTTTACACTTCACCTAAATAAAAAAACGTTACAATTGGTGTCAGGTGTGAGGGTTATTAAAAACTGTGAAGTGTAAATTAAAAATAAATAAAATGGCGGGTAAACAAGTAAAATTAAGTGAATTAAAAGTAACCGATCTCAAGAGGGAGCTGGAAGACCGAGAGTTAGAGACATCGGGATCCAAGGCTGTTCTGCAACTTCGTCTACGGCAAGCTTTAGTAGAAGCTGGTGAAAATCCAGATGAGTTTGTATTCGAAATTGCGGGTGGTTTCACTTATTTTGGTAAAATTATGGAGGAAAAGTTAGCGGAAAATTCTAGAACATTGAAAGCAGAACTGATAGAAAATTTAGAACAAAAATTGACGGATAATTCTCGAACATTAGAACAAAAATTAGAGGAAAGTTCTAGAAAATCTGAAGAAAATTCTAAAGCTTTAGAACAAAAGTTGGCGGAAAGTTCTCGAACTTTGGAAGAGAAGTTAACAGAAAATTCTAGAACTTTAAAAGAAGAATTAATAGAAAATTCTAGAATTTTAGAAGCGAAATTAACAGAAAATTCTAGAATATGGGAGGAGAAATTAATGGAAAATTCTAAAAGTTTGGAGGACAAGGTAAACGAACAATTGAAAGAAAGTTCTAGAATATTAGAAGAGAGAATAGAAACTTACGAGAAAAAAGTTGAAGAGTTGCAGCAAAATTTCTCTAATATTACGCCAGCGGTATCAAATTCTAATGTGGCAGATATTATTTAAGTAAACAAAACAGTAAAAGCGGAACATAATTCAAAACTGCACATTAAAGCACCCGAATTCGATGGCAAGTCATCATGGCCGAATTATGTAAAACAATTTGAAGCCGCTGCCAAAGCAAATGGCTGGACTTGCAAAGAAAAGGCTACTGCGCTGACAGTTTCGTTACGTGGAGAAGCCATCGATATCCTACAAACGTTAAAAGAAAATGAACAAGAAGATTACGAACAACTTGTTAAGAGATTGGATATGCGATATGGCAATGCGCATCTGGAGCAAGTGTACCAGACACAACTGAGGAACCGATATCAGAGTTCTAAAGAAAACCTTCAAGAATTCGAAGCTGATATAGCTCGTTTAGTTCGTCTGGCACACCCTACAGCTCCTGACAGCGTTTTGGAATGCCTAGCCACACAAGCCTTTATCTATGGGGTCCGAGATAATGAAACTCAGCAGGCACTACGATTGGCTCGACCAAAAACTCTGGTTGACGCACTTTCATATGCCTTAGACCATGAAGCTGCGAAACAAGCTTCACGTAACCAATCGCGAGTGCGAAATATCGATGCTGAGAGGCCTGAAGACACCGAAGATCTAGAAGACAAGATAAGACGAATTACGTCTGAAATTAATGCTGCTGGAAGAAAGAAACTCCGCTGTTGGAATTGCGATGAATTAGGTCACCCGCAAAGGCTCTGCAGAAAACAACAGAAGAAAGCAGAACCAAGAAAGGAAGAAAAGGAGTCGGGAAACTAAGTCGGGTTGATGCGAAGGGGCAATCGTCGACCCGTAATCCAGTGGCCCCAGAATCCATTACTTATGTCGCATCCCTACATCATCAAGCTAATAGCATCTATGTAGACGGTTCTATCGACAGAAGGCCGCTTAAAATGTTGCTGGATACGGGTGCGACAAAAACAATAATTAGACCCGACTTAGCAAGAAAACTGTGCAGAAAACATCTACTTCCAACAAAGTGGCAGATACGCACAGCCACCGGAGAACAAGCTACCGCATCTGGAGAAATAGATTTGAGCATCACTGTTGGAGAAACGTGCATTAAACATCGTGTGCTGGTAGCTGATGTAGAAGATGAATTCATTCTCGGCATGGACATTATGAAAAAGCATGGATTTAAACTTGACCTGAAGAATGGAGTGATGATGGTCAATGATGAAGAACTGGTATTAAATCCACGAGACGACAATGCCATGCGAGTATTAATAACGGAAGATGTAACTCTCCCAGAAAGGAGTGAATCAATCGTGGAAGCACAGCTAGAGGGTAGCTTCTGCGAGGGAAACATTGTCATGCTCCAGCCAAAAAACGATGATGCCAAAACTGGGACTGGAATTGTAATTGGAAAAGCCTTGCTCAAAACCGACAAGGTTATCCCAGTTCGAGTAATGAACATAAATTTTTATCCCGTTATACTGAAGAAAGGGACCATAGTAGGAGAATGCTCAACGGTATCATCGATTATTCGAACTGTAAAGGCCAAAGACAACACATCCTGCGAAGTTCCAGACATTCTAATCAAAGAGCTGTCATCATCGTTCCAGGACTTGACTGCCGACCAGAAAACCAAGGCTAAGAACTTAATTGGGACCTTTCAAGATGTGTTCCGATTTGACAAGAAGGACAAAGGACGAACCAATGTAGTCCATCATAAAATAGACACCGGAGACGCAAGACCCATCCGCCAAACAGCAAGAAGATTACCACTGGCGAAGCGGGAAGAAGCAGAAGAAATTATAGAGGATATGAGAACGGAAGGTGTGATTGAACCTTCAAACAGTCCATGGGCTTCACCAGTGGTGCTAGTGAAGAAGAAGGATGGCTCTACAAGATTTTGCGTCGATTATCGTCAACTTAACAACGTGACGAAGAAGGATAGCTACCCGCTACCCCGAATAGACGATACTCTGGACACATTAGCAGGATCAAAGATTTTCTCTACTCTTGATCTAAAGAGCGGATACTGGCAAGTGGATTTAGACTCAAGAGACAAAGAAAAGACGGCATTTACCATCGGTACCGGTCTCTGGCAATTTACTGTTATGCCATTTGGGCTCTGCAATGCCCCTGCAACGTTTGAACGGCTTATGGAAACCGTGTTGGCTGGACTGTCGTGGAAAACATGTTTGGTCTATCTCGACGATATTATTGTGGTAGGAAAAACGTTCGAGGACCACATGAAGAACTTGGAAGAGGTTTTCCAAAGATTGAGACAGGCTAACCTGAAACTCAGTCCAAAGAAGTGTCACTTATTTCAAAAAGAAGTGCATTATCTTGCACACGTAGTTTCTGGTAAGGGCATTGCAGTTGACCCGGAGAAAATAAGGGCTGTGAGTGACTGGCCAGTACCGAGGGATAAACATGAATTGAGAAGTTTCCTTGGTCTCTGTACATACTACCGACGTTATGTACCTGGATTTGCCAACATAGCGAAGCCACTGACAAGGCTTACTGAAGAAGGCAGAAAATTTATCTGGGAGATGGACTGTCAAGCTGCGTTCAAACAACTTAAATATTCCTTGACAAGCGCACCTGTCCTAAGTTATCCTTTACCAGAAGGAGAATTCGTTCTAGATACAGATGCCAGCAACGTTGGAATTGGTGGCGTTCTCTCCCAGATACAAGAAGGACAAGAGAAGGTTATTGCCTATTTTAGTAAGACCTTGTCAAAACCAGAGAGGAATTATTGCGTCACCAGAAAAGAACTTTTGGCTGTCGTGAAATCCGTGGAACACTTCTACAAATATTTGTACGGTAGAAGATTTCTTCTAAGAACTGACCACGCTGCTCTCAAATGGCTGCTACAATTTAAGAATCCTGAAGGTCAGGCAGCTAGATGGATTGAAAGATTGCAAGAATATAACTTTGTTATTGAGCATCGAGCAGGTACAAGCCATCGTAATGCTGACGCACTATCAAGAAGACCTTGCCAGGACGAATGCAAGCATTGCAGTCGTCTAGAAGAAAAACTCTCTACCATCGCCAGAACAACAGTAGTAAATGATAGTTGGCAAACGGAAGACCTTCGCAAGGACCAAGAGAATGACTCGGACTTAAAAACCATACTGGATTGGAAACGTGGAGATAGCAGACCAGTTTGGGAAGATGTTGAAGAGGGCCTCCTGAAACGTGTCGTAGAAAATACTGAAGGTACTGTGAGTAGGACCCAGCTGATAATCCCTAGGAATAGAGTACCGGAAGTATTGGAGGAGATCCACGACGGATCTGGACATTTTGGAGTGAATAAAACCCTTGAGAGAGTGCGCCAACGATTTTACTGGGTAAATTGCAAAGAAGATGTTAAGGAGTGGTGCAAGAAATGTGTGGTCTGCGCGGGAAGTAACGGGCCACATAGGAAAAGAAGAGCTCCAATGCGCCAATATAACGTTGGAAGTCCCTTTGAACGCATTGCGATTGACGTGGCCGGACCATTCCCAGAAACTGACGAGGGAAATAAATACATAGTGGTAGTAATGGACTACTTCACTAAGTGGGTTGAGGCTTACCCTTTACCCAACCAGGAAGCCGTAACGGTCGCTGAAGTTTTGGTGAAAGAATGCATCTGCCGATTTGGAGTACCGCGAGAGATACATTCCGACCAAGGAAGGAATTTCGAGTCTGCTCTGTTCCAAAATATCTGCAAGATATTAGGAATAAAGAAAACCAGAACTACTGCATTACACCCGCAGTCTGATGGCATGGTTGAACGGATGAATAAAACAATAAATCGGTATTTGTCAAAGGTAGTCTTTAACCATCAACGAGACTGGGACCAACATCTTCATCTGTTCTTGTTGGCTTACCGTTCATCTGTGCATGAGACAACAGGGCAGACACCAGCTAACATCTTATTCGGACGGGAGTTGCGCTTACCATGCGACCTGGTATTTGGCAGTAAACCCGGTGAAGATCTAGCCGGGGAGGACTATGTAACGGACTTACGGAGAAGAATGAATGACATCCATGAACAAGTCCGCACAAACATTCAAGGTGCCAGCGATCGGATGAAGGACCAGTATGACGTCAAGGCTGAAAAAGGTGGTTTTCAACCTGGGAATTTGGTGTGGCTTTACAATCCACAAAGACGTCGTGGCTTATCACCGAAGCTACAAAAGAATTGGGAAGGTCCCTACGAGATCGTAAAGAGAATAAATGATGTGGTCTACAGAATTAGGAAAACACCTAATGGAAAGCCGAGAGTAGTCCACTTCAATCGGTTAGCCCCTTTCGCTGGTGATAACTTTGACGATCATCGTGGAGCGACGGTTCGCCGGGTTGTACCTGAGGAACCTACATTTGAAGACTTCATGGAAAGTCATTCTACTGGTCATAAAGCTCGGTATGGCGTGACACGAGAAGAACAACGAGATCTGTTCACCGTGTCCCCAGAGTATTCCCTCGCACATTGTGTAGCGAAAGATATTAAAATGTCCCGCGGCATCGCTTCAGTTTTTAAAAGAAAATTTGGACGAGTACAAGAACTGGCCAACCAACGTCCAACTGTTGGAAAAACGATACAACTGAAGGATGATAACGTAGAAAACAAGCGGTACCTTTACTACCTGGTTACGAAACAATATTCATATCAGAAGCCGTCTTACCGCAGTTTATGGGACTCGCTGTGCGATATGAGGGACCATTTGTTGCAGAATGACATCATGAAGCTGGCAGTACCGAAGATTGGCTGTGGACTAGATGGTTTGGATTGGAGGATTGTTAGAAGCATGTTAGAGGCAATCTTCCGCTTTACCGGAGTGGAAATTCTAGTCTGCAGCTTCAACTCTACCGGCCAAGAAGAGCTCAAACGAACCGTCGACTGTTACTCCTTCAAGACTTCCAGATGCACCAAGGGTGATGCATGCAGATTTCGTCATAACGAACTGTTTCGGGACGAAACAGTCTTAAGGAGGGGGCAATGTAGCAAACCCAGGGTAGCGGCGCGGGCGGCGGCGCGGGCGGCGGCCGCTAGCAAACAAGTCAGAACACGTTCGTCCGCTCCCCATTGTTCTGATTTCTAAGGAATCAAAGAATCTTCTAGAATGATGTATTTTAATATAAATACCCCGACCAAAAGATCGCGAGAACAGTCTTGTATCGATACAGGTAGTGAACAGATGGTGATATAAATAAATAGACAGTGATATAAATAGTGTTGAAATAAATATTGCGCAGTTCTAATTGTTTAAATAAATTATCTTAGTGTTTAAGTCTTTATTGATATATGTTAGTCGTAAATTAGTGTTTATATTTGTTAATTCTTAGTTTAGTTATTTTTCATTTATTCTTTATAATTCATATTTCTTTCATTAAACTTAGTTATATAAATATTAGTGTTTTAATCAATTTTACACTTCACCTAAATAAATAAAACGTTACAATACGTAGTATATTGTAAGCTCCAATGGCTGGATTCTAGAATACCTACCACACTTGAAATAGCAATTTTCTTGTTGCAATGTTCTCTTTTGTCTAAATTATGATGAAAAATCATAAAATTCGGGGGCGGAAGCAAATATTTATATGATTTTTTACAAAAATAAAGTCAGATTTTACCTATTCTTGAAATGGATATTTTTGTTAAAACATTCATAAACATGCTTTTGGACCTATACTGTGGATAAAATATGATGAAAAATCATAAAATTCGGGCGCGGAAGCAAATATTTATATGATTTTTTACAAAAATAAAGTCACATTTCACCTATTTTTGAGAGGGATATTTTTGGTTAAACATTCATAAACATGCTCTTGGACCTATACTATGGATAAAATATGATAAAAAATTATAAAATTCGGTCGCGGAAGCAAATATTTACACGATTTTTTACAAAAATAAAGTCAGATTTTACCTATTTTTGATGAATACGTTGTAATATTGTAAGCTCCAATGGGTGGATTCTAGAATACCTACCACACTTGAAATAGCAATTTTCTTGTTGCAATGTTCTCTTTTGTCTAAATTATAATGAAAAATCATAAAATTCGGGCGCGAAAGCAAATATTTATATGATTTTTTACAAAAATAAAGTCAGATTTTACCTATTCTTGAAATGGATATTTTTGTTCAAACATTCATAAACATGCTTTTGGACCTATACTGTGGATAAAATATGATGAAAAATTATAATATTCTGGCGCGAAAGCAAATATTTATATGATTTTTTACAAAAAAAAAGTCAGATTTTACCTATTTTTGATGAATACGATGTATATTGTAAGCTACATGGGCTGGATTCTAGAATACCTAAAACACTTGAAATAGCAATTTTCTTGTTGCAATGTTTTCTTCTAGCTAAAATATGATGAAAAATCATAAAATTCGGGCGCGGAAGCAAATATTTATATAATTTTTTACAAAAAAAAGTCAGATTTTATTTATTTTTGATGAATACGTTGTAAGCTTCATTATCTGGAGTCTAGAATACGTATTACACTTGAAATAGCAATTTTCTTGTTGCAATGTTTTCTTTTACCTAAATTATGATGAAAAATCATAAAATTCGGGCGCGGAAGCAAATATTTATATGATTTTTTAAAAAAATAAAGTCAGATTTTACCTATTTTTGAAATGGATATTTTTGTTAAAACATTCATAAACATGCTTTTGTACCAATACTATGGATAAAATATAATGAAAAATTATAAAATCCGGGCGCGGAAGCAAATATTTATATAATTTTTACAAAAATAAAGTCAGATTTTACCTATTTTTGATGAATACGTTGTATATTGTAAGCAACATAGGCTGGATTCTAGAATACCTACCACACTTGAAATAGCAATTTTCTTGTTGCAATGTTTTCTTTTACCTAAAATATGATGAAAAATCATAAAATTCGGGCGCGAAAGCAAATATTTATATGATTTTTTACAAAAATAAAGTCAGATTTTACCTATTCTTGAAATAGATATTTTTGTTAAAACATTCATAAACATGCTTCTGGACCTATAGTGTGGATAAAATATGATGAAAAATTATAAAATTCGGGCGCGGAAGCAAATATTTATATGATTTTTTACAAAAATAAAGTCAGATTTCACCTATTTTTGAGAGGGATATTTTTGGTTAAACATTCATAAACATGCTCTTGAACCTATACTATGGATAAAATATGATAAAAAATTATAAAATTCGGTCGCGGAAGCAAATATTTACATGATTTTTTACAAAAATAAAGTCAGATTTTACCTATTTTTGATAAATACGTTGTATATTGTAAGCTTCATTGGCTGGATTCCAGAATACCAACCACACTTTAAATAGCAATTTTCTTGTAGCAATGTTTTCTTTTACCTAAATTATGATGAAACACCATAAAATTCGGTCGCGGAAGCAAATATTTATATGATTTTTTACAAAAATAAAGTCAGATTTTACTCATTCTTGAAATGGATATTTTTGTTCAAACAAACATAAACAAGTTTTTTGGACCTATACTGTGGATAAAATATGATGAAAAATTATAAAATTCGGGCGCGGAAGCAAAGATTTATATAATTTTTTACAAAAAAAAAGTCAGATTTTACCTATTTTTGATGAATACGTTGTATATTGTAAGCTACATGGGCTGGATTCTAGAATACCTAACACACTTGAAATAGCAATTTTCTTGTTGCAATGTTTTCTTCTAGCTAAAATATGATAAAAATCATAAAATTCGGGCGCGGAAGCAAATATTTATATGCTTTTTTACAAAAAAAAGTCAGATTTTATTTATTTTTGATGAATACGTTGTAAGCTTCATTATCTGGATTCTAGAATACCTATCACACTTGAAATAGCAATTTTCTTGTTGTAATGTTTTCTTTTACCTAAATTATGATGAAAAATCATAAAATTCGGGTGCGGACGCAAATATTTATATGATTTTTTACAAAAATAAAGTCAGATTTTACCTATTTTTGAAATGGATATTTTTGTTAAAACATTCATAAACATGATTTTGGACAAATACTATGGATAAAATATGATAAAAAATTATAAAATCCGGGCGCGGAAGCAAATATTTATATGATTTTTTACAAAAAAAAGTCAGATTTTACCTATGTTTGATGAATACGTTGTATATTGTAAGCTACATGGGCTGGATTCTAGAATACCTAACAAACTTGAAATAGCAATTTTCTTGTTGCAATGTTTTCTTTTACCTAAATTATGATGAAAAATTATAAAATTCGTTCACGGATGCAAATATTTATGGTTTTTTACAAAAATAAAGTAAGATTTTACTTATTCTTAAAATGGATATTTCTGTTCAAACATTCATAAACATGCTTTTGAACCTATACTGTGGATAAAATATGATGAAAAATTATAAAATTCAGGCGCGGAAGCATAGATTTATATGATTTTTTACAAAAAAAAAATAAAGTCAGATTTTACATATTTTTGATGAATACGTTGTATATTGTAAGCTACATGGGCTGGATTCTAGAATACCTACCACACTTGAAATAGCAATTTTTCTTGTTGCAATGTTTTCTTTTACCTAAATTATGATGCAAAATCATAAAATTTGGGCGCGAAAGCAAATATTTATATGATTTTTTACAAAAATAAAGTCAGATTTTACCTATTCTTGAAATAGATATTTTTGTTAAAACATTCATAAACATGCTTTTGGACCTATACTGTGGATAAAATATGATGAAAAATTATAAAATTCGGGCGCGGAAGCAAATATTTATATGATTTTTTACAAAAAAAAGTCAGATTTTACCTATTTTTGATGAATACGTTGTATATTGTAAGCTACATGGGCTGGAATCTAGAGTACCTAACACACTTGAAATAGCAATTTACCTGTTGCAATGTTTTCTGTTAGCTAAAATATGATGAAAAATCATAAAATTCGGGCGCGGAAGCAAATATTTATATGATTTTTTACAAAAACAAAGTCAGATTTCACCTATTTTTGAGAGGGATATTTTTGGTTAAACATTCATAAACATGCTCTTGAACCTATACTATGGATAAAATATGATAAAAAATTATAAAATTCGGTCGCGGAAGCAAATATTTACATGATTTTTTACAAAAATAAAGTCAGATTTTACCTATTTTTGATGAATACGTTGTATATTGTAAGCTTCATTGGCTGGATTCCTGAATACCTACCACACTTTAAATAGCAATATTCTTGTAGCAATATTTTCTTTTACCTAAATTATGATGAATAATCATAAAATTCGGGCGCGGAAGCAAATATTTATATGATTTTTTACAAAAACAAATGTCAGATTTTACCTAGTCTTGAAATTGATATTTTTGTTAAAACATTCATAAACTTTCTTTTGGACCTATACTGTGGATAAAATATGATAAAAAATTATAAAATTCGGGCGCGGAAGCAAATATTTATATGATTTTTTACAAAAAAAAAGTCAGATTTTACCTATTTTTGATGAATACGTTGTATATTGTAAGCTACATGGGCTGGATTGTAGAATACCTACCACACTTGAAATAGCAATTTTCTTGTTGCAATGTTTTCTTTTAGCTAAAATATGATGAAAAATCATAAAATTCGGGCGCGGAAGCAAATATTTATATGATTTTTTACAAAAATAAAGTCACATTTCACCTATTTTTGAGAGGGATATTTTTGGTTAAACATTCATAAACATGCTCTTGGACCTATACTATGGATAAAATATGATAAAAAATTATAAAATTCGGTCGCGGAAGCAAATATTTACATGATTTTTTACAAAAATAAAGTCAGATTTTACCTATTTTTGATGAATACGTTGTATATTGTAAGCTTAATTGGCTGGATTCCAGAATACCTACCACACTTTAAATAGCAATTTTCTTGTAGCAATGTTTTCTTTTACCTAAATTATGATAAAAAAACTATAAAATTCGGCCGCGGAAGCAAATATTTATATGATTTTTTACAAAAATAAAGTCAGTTTTTACCTATTCTTGAAATGGATATTTTTGTTCAAACATTCATAAACATGCTTTTGGACCTATACTGTGGATAAAATATGATGAAAAATTATAAAATTCGGGCGCGGAAGCAAATATTTATATGATTTTTTACAAAAAAAAAGTCAGATTTTACATATTTTTGATGAATACGCTGTATATTGTAATCTACATGGGCTGGATTCTAGAGTACCTAACATACTTGAAATAGCAATTTTCTTGTTGCAATGTTTTCTTTTAGCTAAAATATGATGAAAAAATTCGGGCGCGGTAGCAAATATTTAAATGATTTTTTACAAAAATAAAGTCAGATTTTACTTATTCTTGCAATGGATATTTTTGTTAAAACATTCATAAACATGCTTTTGGACCTATTCTGTGGATAAAATATGATGAAAAATTATAAAATTCGGGCGCGGAAGCAAATTTTTATATGATTCTTTACAAAAATAAAGTCAGATTTTACCTATTTTTGAAATAGATATTTTTGTTAAAACATTCATAAACATGCTTTTGGACCTATACTGTTGATAAAATATGATGAAAAATTATAAAATTCGGGCGCGGAAGCAAATATTTATTTTATTTATTTATGATTTTTTACAAAAAAAAAACAAAGTCAGATTTTACCTATTTTTGATGAATACGTTGTATATTGTAAGCTACATGGGCTGGTTTCTAGAATACCTAACACACTTGAAATAGCAATTTTCTTGATGCAATGTTTTCTATTACCTAAATTATGATAAAAAATCATAAAATTCGGGCGCGGAAGCTAATATTTATATGATATTTTACAAAAATAAAGTCAGATTTTACCTATTTTTGATGAATACAATGTATATTGTAAGCTTCATCGGCTGGATTCTAGAATAACTACCACACTTGAAATAGCAATTTTCTTGTTGCAATGTTTTCTTTTACCTAAATTATGATGAAAAATCATAAAATTCGGGCGCGGAAGCAAATATTTAAATGATTTTTTACAAAAATAAAGTCAGATTTTACTTATTCTTGCAATGGATATTTTTGTTAAAACATTCATAAACATGCTTTTGGACCTATACTGTGGATAAAATATGATGAAAAATTGTAAAATTCAGGCGCGGAAGCAAATATATATATATATATATATATATATATATATATATATATATAAATTTTTTTTTAAAATAAAGTCAGATTTTACCTATTTTTGATGAATACGTTGTATATTGTAAGCTACATGGGCTGGATTCTAGAGTACCTAACACACTTAAAATAGCAATTTTCTTGTTGCAATGTTTTCTTTTAGCTAAAATATGATAAAAAATTATAAAATTCGGCCGCGGAAGCAAATATTTGTATGATTTGTTTCAAAAATAAAGTCAGATTTTACCAATTTTTGAAATGGATATTTTTGTTACAACGTTCATAAACATGCTTTTGGACCTGTACTATGGATAAAATATGATGAAAAATTATAAAATTCGGGCGCGGAAGCAAATATTTATACAATTTTTTATAAAAATTAAGTCAGATTTTACCTATTTTTGATGAACACGTTGTATATTGTAAGCTACATGGGCTGGATTCAAGAATACCAACACACTTGAAATAGCAATTTTCTTGTTGCAATGTTTTCTTTTACCTAAATTATGATGAAAAATCATAAAATTCGGGCACGGAAGCAAATATTTATATGATTTTTTTAAAAAATAAGGTTAGATTTTATCTATTCTTGAAACGGATATTTTTGTTCAAACAATCATAAACATGCTTTTGAACCTATACTGTTGATAAAATATGATGAAAAATTATAAAATTCGGGCGCGGAAGCAAATATTTATATGATTTTTTACAAAAAAAAAACAAAGTCAGGTTTTACCTATTTTTGATGAATACGTTGTATATTGTAAGCTACATGGGCTAGATTCTAGAATACCTAACACATATGAAATAGCAATTTTCTTGTTGCAATGTTTTCTTTTAGCTAAAATATGATGAAAAATCATAAAATTCGGCCGCGGAAGCAAATATTTATATGATTTTTTACAAAAATAAAGTCAGTTTTTACCTATTCTTGAAATGGATATTTTTGTTCAAACATTCATAAACATGCTTTTGGACCTATACTGTGGATAAAATATGATGAAAAATTATAAAATTCGGGCGCGGAAGCAAATATTTATATGATTTTTTACAAAAAAAAATTCAGATTTTACATATTTTTGATGAATACGCTGTATATTGTAAGCTACATGGGCTGGATTCTAGAGTACCTAACACACTTGAAATAGCAATTTTCTTGTTGCAATGTTTTCTTTTAGCTAAACTATGATGAAAAAATTCGGGCGCGGTAGCAAATATTTAAATGATTTTTTACAAAAATAAAGTCAGATTTTACTTATTCTTGCAATGGATATTTTTGTTAAAACATTCATAAACATGCTTTTGGACCTATTCTGTGGATAAAATATGATGAAAAATTATAAAATTCGGGCGCGGAAGCAAATTTTTATATGATTCTTTACAAAAATAAAGTCAGATTTTACCTATTTTTGAAATGGATATTTTTGTTAAAACATTCATAAACATGCTTTTGGACCTATAGTGTGGATGAAATATGATGAAAAATTATAAAATTCGGGCGCGGAAGCAAATTATTATATTATATTTTACAAAAATAAAGTCAGATTTTACCTATTTTGATGAATACGTTGTATATTGTAAGCTCATTGGCTGGATTCTAGAATACCTAAAACACTTTAAATAGCAATTTTTTTGTTGCAATGTTTTCTTTTACCTAAATTATGATGAAAAATCATAAAATTCGGGCGCGGAAGCAAATTTTTATTTGATTTTTTACAAAAATAAAGTCAGATTTTACCTATTCTTGAAATGGATATTTTTGTTAAAACATTCATAAACATGCTTTTGTACCTATACTGGGAATAAAATATAATGAAAAATTATAAAATTCGGGCGCGGAAGCAAATATTTATGATTTTTTACAAAAAAAAAACTAACTTTGATTTTACCTATTTTTTATGAATACGTTGTATATTGTAAGCTACCTGGGCTTGATTGTAGAATACCTAACACACTTGAAATAGCTATTTTTTGTTGAAATGTTTTCTTTTAGCTAAAATATGATGAAAAATCATAAAATTCGGGCGCGGAAGCAAATATTTATATGATTTTTTACAAAATTAAAGTCAGATTTTACCTATTCTTGAAATGGATATTTTTGTTAAAACTTTCATAAACATGCTTTTGGACCTATACTGTGGATAAAATATGATGAAAAATTATAAAATTCGGGCACGGCAGCAAATATTTATATGATTTTTTACAAAAAAAAGTCAGATTTTACCTATTTTTGATGAATACGTTGTATATTGTAAGCTACATGGGCTGGATTCTAGAGTGCCTAACACACTTGAAATAGCAATTTTCTTGTTGCAATGTTTTCTTTTAGCTAAAATATGATGAAAAATCATAAAATTCGGCCGCGGAAGAAAATATTTATATGATTTTGTTCAAAAATAAAGTCAGGTTTTATCTATTTTTGAAATAGATATTTTTGTTACAACGTTCATAAACATGCTTTTGGACCTATACTATGGATAAAATATGATGAAAAATTATAAAATTCGGGCGCGGAAGCAAATATTTATATAAT
The DNA here is from genome assembly GCA_035578165.1 of Stenolophus ochropezus. NCBI lineage: Eukaryota > Metazoa > Arthropoda > Insecta > Coleoptera > Carabidae > Stenolophus > Stenolophus ochropezus. The sequence continues at coordinate 36,204 of JAQOWZ010000315.1, read as the reverse complement.
TTTTTATAAAAATAAAGTCAGATTTTACCTACTTTTGATGATTACGTTGTGTATTGTAAGCTGCATGGGCTGGATTCTTGAATACCAACACACTTGTAATAGCAATTTTCTTGATGCAATGTTTTCTTTTACCTAAATTATGAAGAAAAATCATAAAATTCGGGCGCGGAAGCTAATATTTATATGATTTTTTACAAAAATAAAGTCAGATTTTACCTATTTTTGATGAATACAATGTATATTGTAAGCTTCATTGGCTGGATTCTAGAATAACTACCACACTTGAAATAGCAATTTTCTTGTTGCAATGTTTTCTTTTAGCTAAAATATGATGAAAAAATTCGGGCGCGGAAGCAAATATTTAAATGATTTTTTACAAAAATAAAGTCAGATTTTACTTATTCTTGCAATGGATATTTTTCTTAAAACATTCATAAACATGCTTTTGGACGTATACTGTGGATAAAATATGATGAAAAATTATAAAATTCAGGCGCGGAAGCAAATATATTTTTTACAATAAAAAGGCAGATTTTACCTATTTTTGATTAATACTGTATATTGTAAGCTACATGGGCTGGATTCTAGAATACCTAACACACTTGAAATAGCAATTTTCTTGTTGCAATGATTTCTTTAGCTAAGATATGATAAAAAATCATAAAATTCGGGCGCGGAAGCAAATTTTTATTTGATTTTTTACAAAAATAAAGTCAGATTTTACCTATTCTTGAAATGGATATTTTTGTTAAAACATTCATAAACATGCTTTTGTACCTATACTGTGGATAAAATATGATAAAAAAATTTAAAATTCGGGCGCGGAAGCAAATATTTATATGATTTTTTTAAAAAAAAAGTCAGATTTTACCTATTTTTGATGAATACGTTGTATATTGTAAGCTACATGGGCTGGATTCTAGAGTACCTAACACACTTGAAATAGCAATTTTCTTGTTGCAATGTTTTCTTTTAGCTAAAATATGATGAAAAAATTCGGGCGCGGAAGCAAATATTTAAATGATTTTTTACAAAAATAAAGTCAGATTTTACTTATTCTTGCAATGGATATTTTTGTTAAAACATTCATAAACATGCTTTTGGACCTATACTGTGGATAAAATATGATGAAAAATTATAAAATTCGGGCGCGGAAGCAAATATTTATATGATTCTTTACAAAAATAAAGTCAGATTTTACCTATTTTTGAAATGGATATTTTTGTTAAAACATTCATAAACATGCTTTTGGACCTATACTGTGGATGAAACATGATGAAAAATTATAAAATTCGGGCGCGGAAGCAAATTATTATATGATTTTTTACAAAAATAAAGTCAGATTTTACCTATTTTGATGAATACGTTGTATATTGTAAGCTCATTGGCTGGATTCTAGAATACCTAAAACACTTTAAATAGCAACTTTATTGTTGCAATGTTTTCTTTTACCTAAATTATGATAAAAAATCATAAAATTCGGGCGCGGAAGCAAATTTTTATTTGATTTTTTACAAAAATAAAGTCAGATTTTACCTATTCTTGAAATGGATATTTTTGTTAAAACATTCATAAACATGCTTTTGTACCTATACTGTGGATAAAATATAATGAAAAATTATAAAATTCGGGCGCGGAAGCAAATATTTATATAATTTTTTATAAAAATAAATTCAGATTTTACCTATTTTTGATGAATACAATGTATATTGTAAGCTTCATTGGCTGGATTCTAGAATACCTACCAAACTTAAAATAGCAATTTTCTTGTTGCAATGTTTTCTTTTACCTAAATTATGATGAAAAATCATAAAATTCGGGCGCGGAAGCAAATATTTAAAAGTTTTTTTACAAAAATAATGTCAGATTTTACCTATTCTTGAAATGGATATTTTTGTTAAAACTTTCATAAACATGCTTTTGGACCTATACTGTGGATAAAATATGATGAAAAATTATAAAATTCGGGCGCGGAAGCAAATATTTATATGATTTTTACAAAAAAAAGTCAGATTTTACCTATTTTTGATGAATACGTTGTATATTTTAAGCTACATGAGCTGGATTCTAGAGTACCTAACACACTTGAAATAGGAATTTTCTTGTTGCAATGTTTTCTTTTAGCTAAAATATGATGAAAAATCATAAAATTCGGGCGCGGAAGCAAATATTTATATGATTTTTTCAAAAATGAAGTCAGATTTCACCTATTTTTGAGAGGGATATTTTTGTTAAAACATTCATAAACATGCTTTTGGACCTATACTATGAATAAAATATGATAAAAACTTATAAAATTCGGGCGCGGATGCAAATATTTATATAATGTTTTACAAAAATAAAGTCAGATTTTACCTATTTTTGAAGAATACGTTGTATATTGTAAGCTTCATTGGCTGGATTCCAGAATACCTACCACACTTGAAATAGCAATTTTCTTGTTGCAATGTTTTCTTTTACCTAAATTATGATGAAAAATCATAGAATTCGGGCGCGGAAGCAAATATTTATATGATTTTTTACAAAAAAAAGTCAGTTTTTACCTATTCTTGAAATGGATATTTTTGTTCAAACATTCATAAACATGTTTTCGACCTATACTGTGGACAAAATATGATGAAAAATTATAAAATTCGGGCGCGGAAGCAAATATTTATATGATTTTTTACAAAAAAAAGTCAGATTTTACCTAATTTTGATGTATACGTTGTATATTGTAAGCTACATGTGCTGGATTCTAGAATACCTATCACACTTGAAATAGCAATTTTCTTGTTGCAATGTTTTCTTTTAGCTAAAATATGATAAAAAATCATAAAATTTGGACGCGGAAGCAAATAGTAATATGATTTTTTACAAAAATAGTCAGATTTTACCTATTCTTGAAATTGATATTTTTGTTAAAACATTCATAAACATGCTTTTGGACCTATACTGTGGATAAAATATGATGAAAAATTATAAAATTCGGGAGCGGAAGCAAATATTTATATGATTTTTTACAAAAAAAAGTCAGATTTTACCTATTTTTGATGAATACGTTGTATATTGTAAGCTACATGGGCTGGATTCTAGAGTACCTAACACACTTGAAATAGCAATTTTCTTGTTGCAATGTTTTCTTTTAGCTAAAATATGATGAAAAATCATAAAATTTGGCCGCGGAAGCAAATATTTATATGATTTTTTTCAAAAATAAAGTCAGATTTTACCTAATTTTGAAATAGATATTTTTGTTACAACGTTCATAAACATGCTTTTGGACCTATACTATGGATAAAATATGATGAAAAATTATAAAATTCGGGCGCGGAAGCAAATATTTATATAATTTTTTATAAAAATAAAGTCAGATTTTACCTATTTTTGATGAATACGTTGTATATTGTAAGCTACATGGGCTGGATTCTTGAATACCAACACACTTGAAATAGCAATTTTCTTGATGCAATGTTTTCTTTTACCTAAATTATGATGAAAAATCATAAAATTCGGGCGCGGAAGCTAATATTTATATGATTTTTTACAAAAATAAAGTCAGATTTTACCTATTTTTGATGAATACAATGTATATTGTAAGCTTCATTGGCTGGATTCTAGAATAACTACCACACTTGAAATAGCAATTTTCTTGTTGCAATGTTTTCTTTTAGCTAAAATATGATGAAAAAATTCGGGCGCGGAAGCAAATATTTAAATGATTTTTTACAAAAATAAAGTAAGATTTTACTTATTCTTGCAATGGATATTTTTCTTAAAACATTCATAAACATGCTTTTGGACCTATACTGTGGATAAAATATTATGAAAAATTATAAAATTCAGGCGCGGAAGCATATATATATATATATATATATATATATATATATATAAATTTTTTTATAAAAATAAAGTCAGATTTTACCTATTTTTGATGAATACGTTGTATATTGTAAGCTTTATGGGCTGGATTCTAGAATACCTAACACATATGAAATAGCAATTTTCTTGTTGCAATGTTTTCTTTTACCTAAATTATGATAAAAAAATCATAAAATTCGGACACGGAAGCAAATATTTATATGATTTTTTAGAAAAATAAAGTCAGATTTTACCTATTCTTGAAATGGATATTTTTGTTCAAACATTTATAAACATGCTTTTGGACCTATACTGTGGATAAAATATGATAAAAAATTATAAAATTCGGGCACAGAAGCAAAAATTTATATGATTTTTTACAATAAAAAGGCAGATTTTACCTATTTTTGATTAATACTGTATATTGTAAGCTACATGGGCTGGATTCTAGAATACCTAACACACTTGAAATAGCAATTTTCTTGTTGCAATGTTTTCTTTTAGCTAAAATATGATGAAAAAATTCGGGCGCGGAAGCAAATATTTAAATGATTTTTTACAAAAATAAAGTCAGATTTTACTTATTCTTGCAATGGATATTTTTGTTAAAACATTCATAAACATGCTTTTGGACCTATACTGTGGATAAAATATGATGAAAAATTATAAAATTCGGGCGCGGAAGCAAATATTTATATGATTCTTTACAAAAATAAAGTCAGATTTTACCTATTTTTGAAATGGATATTTTTGTTAAAACATTCATAAACATGCTTTTGGACCTATACTGTGGATGAAATATGATGAAAAATTATAAAATTCGGGCGCGAAAGCAAATTATTATATGATTTTTTACAAAAATAAAGTCAGATTTTACCTATTTTGATGAATACGTTGTATATTGTAAGCTCATTGGCTGGATTCTAGAATACCTAACAAACTTAAAATAGCAATTTTCTTGTTGCAATGTTTTCTTTTACCTAAATTATGATGAAATATCATAAAATTCGGGCACGGAAGCAAATATTTATTTGATTTTTTACAAAAATAAAGTCAGATTTTACCTATTTTTGAAATGGATATTTTTGTTAAAACATTCATAAACATGCTTTTGGACCTATACTGTGGATGAAATATGATGAAAAATTATAAAATTCGGGCGCGAAAGCAAATTATTATATGATTTTTTACAAAAATAAAGTCAGATTTTACCTATTTTGATGAATACGTTGTATATTGTAAGCTCATTGGCTGGATTCTAGAATACCTAACAAACTTAAAATAGCAATTTTCTTGTTGCAATGTTTTCTTTTACCTAAATTATGATGAAATATCATAAAATTCGGGCGCGGAAGCAAATATTTATATGATTTTTTACAAAAATAAAATCAGATTTTACCTATTCTTGAAATGGATATTTTTGTTAAAACATTCATAAACATGCTTTTGGACGTATACTGTGGATAAATATGATGAAAAACTATAAAATTCGGACGCAGAAGCAAATATTTATATGATTTTTTACAAAAATAAAGTCAGATTTTATTTATTTTTGAGAGGGATATTTTTGTTAAAACATTCATAAACATGCTTTTGGACCTATACTATGGATAAAATATGATAATATATTATAAAATTCGGGCGCGGAAGCAAATATTTATATGATTTTTTACAAAAATAAAGTCAGATTTTACCTATTTTTGATGAATACGTTGTATATTGTAAGCTCATTGGCTGGATTCTGGAATACCTAAAACACTTTAAATAGCAATTTTCTTGTTGCATTGTTTTCTTTTAGCTAAATTATGATGAAAAATCATAGAATTCGGGCGCGGAAGCAAATATTTATATGATTTTTTACAAAAATAAAGTCAGATTTCACATGTTCTTGAAATGGATATTTTTGTTAAAACATTCATAAACATGCTTTTGGACCTATACTGTGGATAAAATATGATGAAAAATTATAAAATGCGGGCGCGGAAGCTAATATTTATATGATTTTTTACAAAAATAAAGTCAGATTTTACCTATTTTTGATGAATACAATGTATATTGTAAGCTTCATTGGCTGGATTCTAGAATAACTACCACACTTGAAATAGCAATTTTCTTGTTGCAATGTTTTCTTTTAGCTAAAATATGATGAAAAAATTCGGGCGCGGAAGCAAATATTTAAATGATTTTTTACAAAAATAAAGTCAGATTTTACTTATTCTTGCAATGGATATTTTTCTTAAAACATTCATAAACATGCTTTTGGACCTATACTGTGGATAAAATATTATGAAAAATTATAAAATTCAGGCGCAGAAGCATATATATATATATATATATATATATATATATATATATAAATTTTTTTATAAAAATAAAGTCAGATTTTACCTATTTTTGATGAATACGTTGTATATTGTAAGCTTTATGGGCTGGATTCTAGAATACCTAACACATATGAAATAGCAATTTTCTTGTTGCAATGTTTTCTTTTACCTAAATTATGATAAAAAATCATAAAATTCGGGCACGGAAGCAAATATTTATATGATTTTTTAGAAAAATAAAGTCAGATTTTACCTATTCTTGAAATGGATATTTTTGTTCAAACATTTATAAACATGCTTTTGGACCTATACTGTGGATAAAATATGATAAAAAATTATAAAATTCGGGCGCGGAAGCAAAAATTTATATGATTTTTTACAATAAAAACGCAATTTTACCTATTTTTGATTAATACTGTATATTGTAAGCTACATGGGCTGGATTCTAGAATACCTAACACACTTGAAATAGCAATTTTCTTGTTGCAATGTTTTCTTTTAGCTAAAATATGATGAAAAAATTCGGGCGCGGAAGCAAATATTTAAATGATTTTTTACAAAAATAAAGTCAGATTTTACTTATTCTTGCAATGGATATTTTTGTTAAAACATTCATAAACATGCTTTTGGACCTATACTGTGGATAAAATATGATGAAAAATTATAAAATTCGGGCGCGGAAGCAAATATTTATATGATTCTTTACAAAAATAAAGTCAGATTTTACCTATTTTTGAAATGGATATTTTTGTTAAAACATTCATAAACATGCTTTTGGACTTATACTGTGGATGAAATATGATGAAAAATTATAAAATTCGGGCGCGGAAGCAAATTATTATATGATTTTTTACAAAAATAAAGTCAGATTTTACCTATTTTGATGAATACGTTGTATATTGTAAGCTCATTGGCTGGATTCTAGAATACCTAAAACACTTTAAATAGCAATTTTCTTGTTGCAATGTTTTCTTTTACCTAAATTATGATGAAAAATCATAAAATTCGGGCGCGAAAGCAAATTTTTATTTGATTTTTTACAAAAATAAAGTCAGATTTTACTTATTCTTGCAATGGATATTTATGTTAAAACATTCATAAACATGCTTTTGGACCTATACTGTGGATAAAATATGATGAAAAATTATAAAATTCGGGCGCGGAAGCAAATATTTATATGATTCTTTACAAAAATAAAGTCAGATTTTACCTATTTTTGAGATGGATATTTTTGTTAAAACATTCATAAACATGCTTTTGGACCTATACTGTGGATGAAATATGATGAAAAATTATAAAATTCGGGCGCGGAAGCAAATTATTATATGATTTTTTACAAAAATAAAGTCAGATTTTACCTATTTTGATGAATACGTTGTATATTGTAAGCTCATTGGCTGGATTCTAGAATACCTAAAACACTTTAAATAGCAATTTTCTTGTTGCAATGTTTTCTTTTACCTAAATTATGATGAAAAATCATAAAATTCGGGCGCGGAAGCAAATTTTTATTTGATTTTTTACAAAAATAAAGTCAGATTTTACTTATTCTTGCAATGGATATTTATGTTAAAACATTCATAAACATGCTTTTGGACCTATACTGTGGATAAAATATGATGAAAAATTATAAAATTCGGGCGCGGAAGCAAATATTTATATGATTCTTTACAAAAATAAATTCAGATTTTACCTATTCTTGAAATGGATATTTTTGTTAAAACATTCATAAACATGCTTTTGTACCTATACTGTGGATAAAATATAATGAAAAATTATAAAATTCGGGCGCGGAAGCAAATTATTATATGATTTTTTACAAAAATAAAGTCAGATTTTACCTATTTTGATGAATACGTTGTATATTGTAAGCTCATTGGCTGGATTCTAGAATACCTAAAACACTTTAAATAGCAATTTTCTTGTTTCAATGTTTTCTTTTACCTAAATTATGATGAAAAATCATAAAATTCGGGCGCGGAAGCAAATTTTTATTTGATTTTTTACAAAAATAAAGTCAGATTTTACTTATTCTTGCAATGGATATTTATGTTAAAACATTCATAAACATGCTTTTGGACCTATACTGTGGATAAAATATGATGAAAAATTATAAAATTCGGGCGCGGAAGCAAATATTTATATGATTCTTTACAAAAATAAATTCAGATTTTACCTATTCTTGAAATGGATATTTTTGTTAAAACATTCATAAACAAGCTTTTGTACCTATACTGTGGATAAAATATAATGAAAAATTATGAAATTCGGGCGCGGAAGCAAATATTTATATAATTTTTTATAAAAATAAAGTCAGATTTTACCTATTTTTGATGAATACGTTGTATATTGTAAGCTACATGGACTGGATTCCAGAATACCTAACAAACTTAAAATAGCAATTTTCTTGTTGCAATGTTTTCTTTTACCTAAATTATGATGAAATATCATAAAATTCGGGCACGGAAGCAAATATTTATATGATTTTTTACAAAAATAAAGTCAGATTTTACCTATTCTTGAAATGGATATTTTTGTTCAAACATTCATAAACATGCTTTTGGACCTATACTGTGGATAAAATATGATGAAAAATTATAAAATTCTGGCGCGGAAGCAAATATTTATATAATTTTTTACAAAAAAAAAGTCAGATTTTTTTTATTTTTGATGAATACGTTGTAGGCTTCATTAGCTGAATTGTAGAATACCTACCACACTTGAAATAGCAATTTTCTTGTTGCAATGTTTTCTTTTACCTAAATTATGATGAAAAATCGTAAAATTCGGGCGCGGAAGCAAATATTTATATGATTTTTTACAAAAATAAAATCAGATTTTATTTATTTTTGAGAGGGATACTTTTGTTAAAACATTCATAAACATGCTTTTGAACCTATACTGTGGATAAAATATGATGAAAAATTATAAAATGCGGGCGCGGAAGCAAATATTTATATAATTTTTTACAAAAAAAAAAGTCAGATTTTACCTATTTTTGATGAATACGTTGTATATTGTAAGCTACATGGGCTGGATTCTAGAATACCTAACAAACTTGAAATAGCAATTTTCTTGTTGCAATGTTTTCTTTTAGCTAAAATATGATGAAAACTTATAAAATTCGGGCGTGGAAGCAAATATTTATATGATTTTTAAAAAAATAAAGGCAGATTTTACCTCTTCTTGAAATGGATATATTTGTTAAAACATTCATAAACATGCTTTTGGACCTATACTGTGGATAAAATATGATAAAAAATTATAAAATTCGGGCGCGGGAAACAAATATTTATATGATTTTTTACAAAAAAAATTCAGATTTTACTTATTTTTGATGAATACGTTGTATATTGTAAGCTACATGGGCTGGATTCTAGAGTACCTAACAAACTTAAAATAGCAATTTTCTTGTTGCAATGGTTTCTTTTACCTAAATTATGATGAAAAATAAAGTCAGATTTCACCTATTTTTGAGAGGGATATTTTTGTTAAAACATTCATAAACATGCTTTTGGACCTATACTATGGATAAAAAATGATAAAAAATTATAAAATTCGGGCGCGAAAGCAAATATTTATATGATTTTTTACAAAAATAAAGTCAGATTTTACCTATTTTTGATGAATACGTTGTTATTGTAAGCTTCATTGGCTGGATTCTATCATACCTACCACACTTGAAATAGCAATTTCCTTGTTACAATGGTTTCTTTTACCTAAATTATGATGAAAAATAAAGTCAGATTTTACCTATTCTTGAAATGAATATTTTTGTTAAAACATTCATAAACATGCGTTTGTTCCTATACTGTGGATAAAATATGATAAAAAATTATAAAATTCGGGCGCGGAAACAATTATTTATATGATTTTTTACAAAAAACAGTCAGATTTTACCTATTTTTGATGAATACGTTGTATATTGTAAGCTACATGGGCTGGATTCTAGAGTACACACTTGAAATAGCAATTTTCTTGTCGCAATGTTTTCTTTTAGCTAAAATATGATGAAAAATCATAAAATTCGGGAGCGGAAGCAAATATTTATTTGATTTTTTACAAAAATAAAGTCAGATTTCACCTATTTTTGAGAGGGATATTTTTGTTAAAACATTCATGAACATGCTTTTGGACCTATACTATTGATAAAATATGACGAAAAATTATTAAAATTCGGGCGCGGAAGCAAATATTTATATAATTTTTTACAAAAATTAAGTCAGATTTTACCTATTTTTGATGAATACGTTGTATATTGTAAGCTACATGGGCTGGATTCTAGAATACCTACCACACTTGAAATAGCAATTTTCTTGTTGCAAAGTTGTCTTTTACCTAAATTATGATGAAAAATTATAAAATTCGGGCGCGGAAGCAAATATTTAAATGATTTTTTACAAAAATTAAGTCAGATTTTACTTATTCTTGAAATGGATATTTTTGTTAAAACATTCATAAACATGCTTTTGGACTTATACTGTGGATAAAATATGATGAAAAATCATAAAATTCGGGCGCGGAAGCAAATATTTGTATGATTTTTTACAAAAATAAAGTCAGTTTTTACATATTTTTTATGAATACGTTGTTTATTGTAAGCTTCATTGGCTGGATTCTAGAATACCTACAACACTTGAAATAGCAATTTTCTTGTTGCAATGTTTTCTTTTACCTATAACGAAATAAATATAACGAAAAATCATAAAATTTGGGCGCGGAAGCAAATATTTATATGATTTTTTACAAAAATAAAGTCAGATTTTAACTATTTTTGATGAATACTTTGTATATTGAAAGCTACATGGGCTGGATTCTAGAATACCTACCACACTTGAAATATACCTAAATTATGATGAAAAATCATAAAATTCGGGTGCGGAAGCAAATATTTATATCATTTTTTACAAAAATAAAGTCAGATTTTACCTATTCTAGAAATAGATATTTTTGTTAAAACATTCATAAACAAGCTTTTGGAGCTATAGTGTGGATAAAATATGATGAAAAATTATAAAATTCGGGCGCGGAAGCAAATATTTATATGATTTTTTACAAAAAAAGTCATATTTTACCTATTCTTGATACTCTGAGATAGCGCGTATAAAATATGATGAAAAATTATAAAATTCGGGCGCGGAAGCAAATATTTATATGATTTTTTACAAAAATAAAGTCAGATTTTACCCATTCTTGAAATGGATATTTTTGTTAATACATTTATAAACATGCTTTTGACCTATACTGTGTATAAAATATAATAAAAAATTATAAAATCGGGCGAGGAAGCAAATATTTATATGATTTTTTTACAAAAAAAAAGTCAGATTTTACCTATTTTTGATGAATACGTTGTATATTGTAAGCTTCATTGGCTGGATTCTAGAATACCTACCACACTTGAAATAGCAATTTTCTTGTTGCAATGTTTTCTTTTACCTAAATTATGATAAAAAATCATAAAATTCGGGCGCAGAAGCAAATATTTATATGATTTTTTACAAAAATAAAGTCAGATTTTACCTATTCTTGAAATGGATATTTTTGTTAAAACATTCATAAACATGCTTTTGGACCTATACTGTGGATAAAATATGATGAAAAATTATAAAATTCGGGCGCGGAAGCAAATATTTATATGATTTTTTAGAAAAAAAGGCAGATTTTACCTATTTCTGATAAATACGTTGTATATTGTAAGCTTCATTGGCTGGATTCTAGAATACCTACCACACTTGAAATAGCAATTTTCTTGTTGCAATGTTTTCTCTTACCTAAATTTGATGAAAATCATAAAATTCGGGCGCGGAAGCAAATATTTATATGATTTTTTACAAAAATAAAGTCAGATTTTACCTATTTTTGAAATGGATTTTTTTGTTAAAACATTCATAAACATGCTTTTGGACCTATACTGTGGATAAAATATGATGAAAAATTATAAAATTCGGGCGCGGAAGCAAATATATATATGATTTTTTAGCAAAAAAAAACGCAGATTTTTCCTATTTTTTTATGAATATTTTGTATATTGTAAGCTACATGGGCTGGATTCTAGAGTACCTAACACACTTGAAATAGCAATTTTCTTGTTGCAATGTTTTCTTTTAGCTAAAATATGATGAAAAATCATAAAATTCGGGCGCGGAAGCAAATATTTATATAATTTTTTACAAAAATAAAGTCAGATTTTACCTATTTTTGAGAGGGATATTTTTGTTAAAACATTAATAAGCATGCTTTTGGACCTATACTATGGATAAAATATGATAAAAAATTATAAAATTCGGGCGCGGAAGCAAATATTTATATGATTTTTTACAAAAATTAAGTCAGATTTTACCTATTTTTGATGAATAATTGTATATTGTAAGCTTCATTGGCTGGATTCTATCATACCTACCACACTTGAAATAGCAATTTTCTTGTTGCAATGTTTTCTTTTACCTAAATTATGATGAAAAATCGTAAAATTCGGGCGCGGAAGCAATATTTATATGATTTTTTACAAAAATAAAATCAGATTTTACCTATTCTTGAAATGGATATTTTTGTTAAAACATTCATAAACATGCTTTTGGACCTATACTGTGGATAAAATATGAAGAAAAACTATAAAATTCGGACGCAGAAGCAAATATTTATATGATATTTTACAAAAATAAAGTCAGATTTTACCTATTTTTGAGAGGGATATTTTTGTTAAAACATTCATAAACATGCTTTTGGACCTATACTATGGATAAAATATGATAAAATATTATAAAATTCGGTCGCGGAAGCAAATATTTATATGATTTTTTACAAAAATAAAGTCAGATTTTACCTATTTTTGATGAATACGTTGTATATTGTAAGCTCATTGGCTGGATTCTGGAATACCTAACATAATTGAATTAGCAATTTTCTTGTTGCAATGTTTTCTTTTACCTAAATTATGATGAAAAATCATAAAATTCGGCCGCGGAAGGAAATATTTATATGATTTTTTTCAAAAATAAAGTCAGATTTTACCTATTTTTGAAATAGATATTTTTGTTACAACGTTCATAAACATGCTTTTAGACCTATACTATGGAAAAAATATGATGAAAAATTATAAAATTCGGGCGCGGAAGCAAATATTTATATAATTTTTTATAAAAATAAAGTCAGATTTTACCTATTTTTGATGAATACGTTGTATATTGTAAGCTACATGGGCTGGATTCTTGAATACCAAAACACTTGAAATAGCAATTTTCTTGATGCAATGTTTTCTTTTACCTAAATTATGATGAAAAATCATAAAATTCGGGCGCGGAAGCTAATATTTATATGATTTTTTACAAAAATAAATGCAGATTTTACCTATTTTTGATGAATACAATGTATATTGTAAGCTTCATTGGCTGGATTCTAGAATAACTACCACACTTGAAATAGCAATTTTCTTGTTGCAATGTTTTCTTTTAGCTAAAATATGATGAAAAATCATAAAATTCGGGCGCGGAAGCAAATATTTAAATGATTTTTTAGAAAAATAAAGTCAGATTTTACTTATTCTTGCAATGGATATTTTTCTTAAAACATTCATAAACATGCTTTTGGACCTATACTGTGGATATAATATGATAAAAAATTATAAAATTCAGGCGCGGAAGCAAATATATATATATATATATATATATATAATATATATATTTATATATATATATATATAAATTTTTTTATAAAAATAAAGTCAGATTTTACTCTATTTTTGATGAATACGTTGTATATTGTAAGCTACATTGGCTGGATTCTAGAATACCTAACACATATGAAATAGCAATTTTCTTGTTGCAATGTTTTCTTTTACCTAAATTATGATGAAAAATCATAAAATTCGGGCACGGAAGCAAATATTTATATGATTTTTTACAAAAATAAAGTCAGATTTTACCTATTCTTGAAATGGATATTTTTGTTAAAACATTCATAAACATGCTTTTGGACCTATACTGTGGATAAAATATGATGAAAAAATTATAAAATTCGGGCGCGGCAGCAAAAATTTATATGATTTTTTACAATAAAAAGGCAGATTTTACCTATTTTTGATGAATACTGTATATTGTAAGCTACATGGGCTGGATTCTAGAATACCTAACAAACTTGAAATATCAATTTTCTTGTTGCAATGTTTTCTTTTAGGCTAAAATATGATGAAAAATCATAAAATTCGGGCGCGGAAGCAAATATTTATATGATTTTTTACAAAAATAAAGTCAGTTTTTACCTATTCTTGAAATGGATATTTTTGTTCAAACATTCATAAACATGCTTTTAAACCTATACTGTGGATAAAATATGATGAAAAATTATAAAATTCGGGCGCGGAAGCAAATATTTATATGATTTTTTACAAAAAAAGTCAGATTTTACCTATTTTTGATGAATACGTTGTATATTGTAAGCTACATGGGCTGGATTCTAGAATACCTACCACACTTGAAATAGCAATTTTCTTGTTGCAATGTTTTCTTTTACCTAAATTATGATGAAAAATCATAAAATTCGGGCGCGGAAGCAAATATTTATATGATTTTTTACAAAAATAAAGTCAGATTTTACCTATTTTTGAAATGGATTTTTTTGTTAAAACATTCATAAACATGCTTTTGGTCCTATACTGTGGATAAAATATGATGAAAAATTATAAAATTCGGGCGCGGAAGCAAATATTTATAAGATTTTTTTACAAAAATAAAGTAAGATTTTACCTATTTTTGAAATAGATATTTTGTTAAAACATTCATAAACATGCTTTTGGACCTAAACTATAGATAAACTATGATGAAAAATTATAAAATTTCGGGCGCGGAAGCAAATATTTATATAATTTTTTTATAAAAATAAAGTCAGATTTTACCTATTTTTGATGAATACAATGTATATTGTAAGTTTCATTGGCTGGATTCTAGAATACCTACCACACTTGAAATAGCAATTTTCTTGTTGCAATGTTTACTTTTACCTAAATTATGATGAAAAATTATAAAAATTCGGGCGCGGAAGCAAATATTTATATGATTTGTTACAAAAAAAAAGGCAGATTTTACCTATTTTTGATGAATACGTTGTATATTGTAAGCTACATGGGCTGGATCTAGAATACCTAACACACTTGAAATAGCAATTTTTCTTGTTGCAATGTTTTCTTTTAACTAAAATATGATGAAAAATCATAAAATTCGGGAGCGGAAGCAAATATTTATTTGATTTTTTACAACAATAAAGTCAGATTTTACCTATTTTGAAATAGATATTTTTGTTAAAACATTCATAAACATGCTTTTGGACCTATACTATTGATAAAATATGATGAAAAATTATAAATTTCGGGCGCGGAAGCAAATATTTATATAATTTTTACAAAAATTAAGTCAGATTTTACCTATTTTGATGAATACGTTGTATATTGTAAGCTACATAGGCTGGATTCTAGAATACCTACAACACTTGAAATAGCAATTTTCTTGTTGCAATGTTTTCTTTTACCTAAATTATGATGAAAAATCATAAAATTCGGGCGCGGAAGCAAATATTTAAATGATTTTTTACAAAAATAAAGTCAGATTTTACCTATTCTTGAAATGGATATTTTTGTTCAAACATTCATAAACATGCTTTTGGACCTATACTGTGGATAAAATATGATGAAAAATTATAAAATTCGGGCGCGGAAGCAAATATTTAAATGATTTTTTACAAAAATAAAGTCAGATTTTACCTATTCTTGAAATGGATATTTTTGTTCAAACATTCATAAACATGCTTTAGGACCTATACTGTGGATAAAATATGATGAAAAATTATAAAATTCGGGCGCGGAAGCAAATATGTATATGACTTTTTACAAAAAAAAAGGCAGATTTTACCTATTTTTGATGAATACGTTGTATATTGTAAGCTACATGGGCTGGATTCTAGAATACCTAACACACTTGAAATAGCAATTTTCTTGTTGCAATGTTTTCTTTTACCTAAATTATGATAAAAAATCATTAAATTCGGGCGCGAAAGCAAATAGTTATATGATTTTTTACAAAAATAGTCAGATTTTACCTATTCTTCAAATTGATATTTTTTGTTAAAACATTCATAAACATGCTTTTGGACCTATACTGTGGATAAAATATGATGAAAAATTATAAACTTCGAGCGCGGAAGCAAATATGTATATGACTTTTTACAAAAAAAAGTCAGATTTTACCTATTTTTGATGAATACGTTGTATATTGTAAGCTACATGGGCTGGATTCTAGAGTACCTAACACACTTGAAATAGCAATTTTCTTGTTGCAATGTTTTCTTTTACCTAAATTATGATGAAATATCATAAAATTCGGGCACGGAAGGAAATATTTATATGATTTTTTTCAAAAAAAAATAAAGTCAGATTTTACCTATTTTTGATGAATACGTTTTATATTGTAAGCTACATGGGCTGGATTCTTGAATACCTAACACACTTGAAATAGCAATTTTCTTGTTGCAATGTTTTCTTTTAGCTAAAATATGATGGAAAATCATAAAATTCGGGCGCGGAAGCAAATATTTATTTGATTTTTTACAAAAATAAAGTCAGATTTTACCTATTTTTGAAATAGATATTTTGTTAAAACATTCATAAACATGCTTTTGGACCTATACTATAGATAAACTATGATGAAAAATTATAAATTTCGGGCGCGGAAGCAAATATTTATATAATTTTTTATAAAAATAAAGTCAGATTTTACCTATTTTTGATGAATAAAATGTATATTGTAAGTTTCATTGGCTGGAATCTAGAATACCTACCACACTTGAAATAGCAATTTTCTTGTTGCAATGTTTTCTTTTACCTAAATTATGATGAAAAATTATAAAATTCGGGCGCGGAAGCAAATATTTATATGATTTGTTACAAAAAAAAGGCAGATTTTACCTATTTTTGATGAATACGTTGTATATTGTAAGCTACATGGGCTGGCTCTAGAATACCTAACACACTTGAAATAGCAATTTTCTTGTTGCAATGTTTTCTTTTAACTAAAATATGATGAAAAATCATAAAATTCGGGAGCGGAAGCAAATATTTATTTGATTTTTTACAAAAATAAATTCATATTTTACCTATTTTTGATGAATACGTTGTATATTGTAAGCTACATGGGCTGGATTCTAGAATACCTAACACACTTGAAATAGCAATTTTCTTGTTGCAATGTTTTCTTTTACCTAAATTATGATGAAAAATCATTAAATTCGGGCGCGGAAGCAAATAGTTATATGATTTTTTACAAAAATAGTCAGATTTTACCTATTCTTCAAATTGATATTTTTGTTAAAACATTCATAAACATGCTTTTGGACCTATACTGTGGATAAAATATGATGAAAAATTATAAAATTCGGGCGCGGAAGAAAATATTTATATGATTTTTTACAAAAATAAAGTCAGATTTTACCTATTTTTGAGAGGGATATTTTTGTTAAAACAATCATAAACATGCTTTTGGACCTATATTATAGATAAAAAAAGATAAAAAATTATAAAATTTGGGCGCGGAAGCAAATATTTATATAATTTTTTACAAAAATAAAGTCAGATTTTACCTATTTTGATGAATACGTTGTATATTGTAAGCTCATTGGCTGGATTCTAGTATACCTACCACACTTGAAATAGCAATTTTCTTGTTGCAATGTTTTCTTTTACCTAAATTATGATGAAAAATTATAAAATTCGGGCGCGGAAGCAAATATTTATATGATTTTTTACAAAAATAAAGTCAGATTTTACCTATTTTTGATGAATACGTTGTATATTGTAAGCTACATGGGCTGGATTCTAGAATACCTACCACACTTGAAATAGCAATTTTCTTGTTGCAATGTTTTCTTTTACCTAAATTATGATGAAAAATCATAAAATTCGGGCGCGGAAGCAAATATTTATATGATTTTTTACAAAAATAAAGTCAGATTTTACCTATTTTTGAAATGGATTTTTTTGTTAAAACATTCATAAACATGCTTTTGGTCCTATACTGTGGATAAAATATGATGAAAAATTATAAAATTCGGGCGCGGAAGCAAATATGTATATGACTTTTTACAAAAAAAAGGCAGATTTTACCTATTTTTGATGAATACGTTGTATATTGTAAGCTACATGGGCTGGATTCTAGAATACCTAACACACTTGAAATAGCAATTTTCTTGTTGCAATGTTTTCTTTTACCTAAATTATGATAAAAAATCATTAAATTCGGGCGCGAAAGCAAATAGTTATATGATTTTTTACAAAAATAGTCAGATTTTACCTATTCTTCAAATTGATATTTTTGTTAAAACATTCATAAACATGCTTTTGGACCTATACTGTGGATAAAATATGATGAAAAATTATAAAATTCGGGCGCGGAAGCAAATATGTATATGACTTTTTACAAAAAAAAGTCAGATTTTACCTATTTTTGATGAATACGTTGTATATTGTAAGCTACATGGGCTGGATTCTAGAGTACCTAACACACTTGAAATAGCAATTTTCTTGTTGCAATGTTTTCTTTTACCTAAATTATGATGAAATATCATAAAATTCGGGCACGGAAGGAAATATTTATATGATTTTTTTCAAAAAAAAATAAAGTCAGATTTTACCTATTTTTGATGAATACGTTTTATATTGTAAGCTACATGGGCTGGATTCTTGAATACCTAACACACTTGAAATAGCAATTTTCTTGTTGCAATGTTTTCTTTTAGCTAAAATATGATGGAAAATCATAAAATTCGGGCGCGGAAGCAAATATTTATTTGATTTTTTACAAAAATAAAGTCAGATTTTACCTATTTTTGAAATAGATATTTTGTTAAAACATTCATAAACATGCTTTTGGACCTATACTATAGATAAACTATGATGAAAAATTATAAATTTCGGGCGCGGAAGCAAATATTTATATAATTTTTTATAAAAATAAAGTCAGATTTTACCTATTTTTGATGAATAAAATGTATATTGTAAGTTTCATTGGCTGGAATCTAGAATACCTACCACACTTGAAATAGCAATTTTCTTGTTGCAATGTTTTCTTTTACCTAAATTATGATGAAAAATTATAAAATTCGGGCGCGGAAGCAAATATTTATATGATTTGTTACAAAAAAAAGGCAGATTTTACCTATTTTTGATGAATACGTTGTATATTGTAAGCTACATGGGCTGGCTCTAGAATACCTAACACACTTGAAATAGCAATTTTCTTGTTGCAATGTTTTCTTTTAACTAAAATATGATGAAAAATCATAAAATTCGGGAGCGGAAGCAAATATTTATTTGATTTTTTACAAAAATAAAGTCAGATTTTACCTATTTTTGAAATAGATATTTTTGTTAAAACATTCATAAACATGCTTTTGGACCTATACTATTGATAAAATATGATGAAAAATTATAAATTTCGGGCGCGGAAGCAAATATTTATATAATTTTTTACAAAAATTAAGTCAGATTTTACCTATTTTTGATGAATACGTTGTATATTGTAAGCTACATAGGCTGGATTCTAGAATACCTACAACACTTGAAATAGCAATTTTCTTGTTGCAATGTTTTCTTTTACCTAAATTATGATGAAAAATCATAAAATTCGGGCGCGGAAGCAAATATTTAAATGATTTTTTACAAAAATAAAGTCAGATTTTACCTATTCTTGAAATGGATATTTTTGTTCAAACATTCATAAACATGCTTTAGGACCTATACTGTGGATAAAATATGATGAATAATTATAAAATTCGGGCGCGGAAGCAAATATGTATATGACTTCTTACAAAAAAAAGGCAGATTTTACCTATTTTTGATGAATACGTTGTATATTGTAAGCTACATGGGCTGGATTCTAGAATACCTAACACACTTGAAATAGCAATTTTCTTGTTGCAATGTTTTCTTTTACCTAAATTATGATGAAAAATCATTAAATTCGGGCGCGGAAGCAAATAGTTATATGATTTTTTACAAAAATAGTCAGATTTTACCTATTCTTCAAATTGATATTTTTGTTAAAACATTCATAAACATGCTTTTGGACCTATACTGTGGATAAAATATGATGAAAAATTATAAAATTCGGGCGCGGAAGAAAATATTTATATGATTTTTTACAAAAATAAAGTCAGATTTTACCTATTTTTGAGAGGGATATTTTTGTTAAAACAATCATAAACATGCTTTTGGACCTATATTATAGATAAAAAAAGATAAAAAATTATAAAATTTGGGCGCGGAAGCAAATATTTATATAATTTTTTACAAAAATAAAGTCAGATTTTACCTATTTTGATGAATACGTTGTATATTGTAAGCTCATTGGCTGGATTCTAGTATACCTACCACACTTGAAATAGCAATTTTCTTGTTGCAATGTTTTCTTTTACCTAAATTATGATGAAAAATTATAAAATTCGGGCGCGGAAGCAAATATTTATATGATTTTTTACAAAAATAAAGTCAGATTTTACCTATTTTTGATGAATACGTTGTATATTGTAAGCTACATGGGCTGGATTCTAGAATACCTACCACACTTGAAATAGCAATTTTCTTGTTGCAATGTTTTCTTTTACCTAAATTATGATGAAAAATCATAAAATTCGGGCGCGGAAGCAAATATTTATATGATTTTTTACAAAAATAAAGTCAGATTTTACCTATTTTTGAAATGGATTTTTTTGTTAAAACATTCATAAACATGCTTTTGGTCCTATACTGTGGATAAAATATGATGAAAAATTATAAAATTCGGGCGCGGAAGCAAATATTTATATGATTTTTTACAAAAATTAAATCAGATTTTCCCTATTTTTGATGAATAATTGTATATTGTAAACTTCATTGGCTGGATTCTATCATACCTACCACACTTGAAATAGCAATTTTCTTGTTGCAATGTTTTCTTTTACCTAAATTATGATGAAAAATCGTAAAATTCGGGCGCGGAAGCAAATATTTATATGATTTTTTACAAAAATAAAATCAGATTTTACCTATTCTTGAAATGGATATTTTTGTTAAAACATTCATAAACATGATTTTGGACCTATACTGTGGATAATATATGAAGAAAAACTATAAAATTCGAAAGCAGAAGCAAATATTTATATGATTTTTTACAAAAATAAAGTCAGATTTTACCTATTTTTGAGAGGGATATCTTTGTTAAAACATTCATAAACATGCTTTTAGACCTATACTATGGATAAAATATGATAAAATATTATAAAATTCGGGCACGGAAGCAAATTTTTATATGATTTTTTACAAAAATAAAGTCAGATTTTACCTATTTTTGATGAATACGTTTTATATTGTAAGCTCATTGGCTGGATTCTGGAATACCTAAAACAATTTAAATAGCAATTTTCTTGTTGCATTGTTTTCTTTTAGCTAAATTATGATGAAAAATCATAGAATTCGGGCGCGGAAGCAAATATTTATATAATTTTTTACAAAAAAAAGTCAGATTTTTTTTATTTTTGATGAATACGTTGTAGGCTTCATTAGCTGGATTCTAGAATACCTACTACACTTGAAATAGCAATTTTCTGGTTGCAATGTTTTCTTTTACCTAAATTATGATGAAAAATCGTAAAATTCGGGCGCGGAAGCAAATATTTATATGATTTTTTACAAAAATAAAGTCAGATTTCACATGTTCTTGAAATAGATATTATTGTTAAAACATTCATAAACATGCTTTTGAACCTATACTGTGGATAAAATATGATAAAAAATTATAAAATTCGGGCGCGGAAGCAAATATTAATATAATTTTTTACAAAAAAAAAGTCAGATTTTACCTATTTTTGATGAATATGTTGTATATTGTAAGCTACATGGGCTGGATTCTAGAATACCTACCACAATTGAAATAGCAATTTTCTTGTTGCAATGTTGTCTTTTACCTAAATTATGATGAAAAATCATAAAATTCGGGCGCGGAAGCAAATATTTAAATGATTTTTTACAAAAATAATGTCAGATTTTACTTATTCTTGAAATGGATATTTTTGTTAAAACATTCATAATCATGCTTTTGGACCTATACTGTGGAAAAAATATGATGAAAAATTTTAAAATTCGGGCGCGGAAGCAAATATTTCTATGTTTTTTTACAAAAAAAAGTCAGATTTTACCTATTTTTGATGAATACGTTGTATATTGTAAGCTACATGGACTGGATTCTAGAATACCTAACACACTTGAAATAGCAATTTTCTTGTTGCAATGTTTTCTTTTACCTAAATTATGATGAAATATCATAAAATTCGGGCACGGAATCAAATATTTATATGATTTTTTTCAAAAAAAAATAAAGTCAGATTTTACCTATTTTTGATGACTACGTTTTATATTGTAAGCTACATGGGCTGGATTCTTGAATACCTAACACACTTGAAATAGCAATTTTCTTGTTGCAATGTTTTCTTTTAGCTAAAATATGATGGAAAATCATAAAATTCGGGCGCGGAAGCAAATATTTATTTGATTTTTTACAAAAATAAAGTCAGATTTTACCTATTTTTGAAATAGATATTTTGTTAAAACATTCATAAACATGCTTTTGGACCTAAACTATAGATAAACTATGATGAAAAATTATAAATTTCGGGCGCGGAAGCAAATATTTATATAATTTTTTATAAAAATAAAGTCAGATTTTACCTATTTTTGATGAATACAATGTATATTGTAAGTTTCATTGGCTGGATTCTGGAATACCTACCACACTTGAAATAGCAATTTTCTTGTTGCAATGTTTACTTTTACCTAAATTATGATGAAAAATTATAAAATTCGGGCGCGGAAGCAAATATTTATATGATTTGTTACAAAAAAAAGGCAGATTTTACCTATTTTTGATGAATACGTTGTATATTGTAAGCTACATGGGCTGGATCTAGAATACCTAACACACTTGAAATAGCAATTTTCTTGTTGCAATGTTTTCTTTTAACTAAAATATGATGAAAAATCATAAAATTCGGGAGCGGAAGCAAATATTTATTTGATTTTTTACAACAATAAAGTCAGATTTTACCTATTTTTGAAATAGATATTTTTGTTAAAACATTCATAAACATGCTTTTGGACCTATACTATTGATAAAATATGATAAAAAATTATAAATTTCGGGCGCGGAAGCAAATATTTATATAATTTTTTACAAAAATTAAGTCAGATTTTACCTATTTTTGATGAATACGTTGTATATTGTAAGCTACATAGGCTGGATTCTAGAATACCTACAACACTTGAAATAGCAATTTTCTTGTTGCAATGTTTTCTTTTACCTAAATTATGATGAAAAATCATAAAATTCGGGCGCGGAAGCAAATATTTAAATGATTTTTTACAAAAATAAAGTCAGATTTTACCTATTCTTGAAATGGATATTTTTGTTCAAACATTCATAAACATGCTTTTGGACCTATACTGTGGATAAAATATGATGAAAAATTATAAAATTCGGGCGCGGAAGCAAATATGTATATGACTTTTTACAAAAATAGGCAGATTTTACCTATTTTTGATGAATACGTTGTATATTGTAAGCTACATGGGCTGGATTCTAGAATACCTAACACACTTGAAATAGCAATTTTCTTGTTGCAATGTTTTCTTTTACCTAAATTATGATGAAAAATCATTAAATTCGGGCGCGGAAGCAAATAGTTATATGATTTTTTACAAAAATAGTCAGATTTTACCTATTCTTCAAATTGATATTTTTGTTAAAACATTCATAAACATGCTTTTGGACCTATACTGTGGATAAAATATGATGAAAAATTATAAAATTCGGGCGCGGAAGCAAATATGTATATGACTTTTTACAAAAAAAAGTCAGATTTTACCTATTTTTGATGAATACGTTGTATATTGTAAGCTACATGGGCTGGATTCTAGAGTACCTAACACACTTGAAATAGCAATTTTCTTGTTGCAATGTTTTCTTTTACCTAAATTATGATGAAATATCATAAAATTCGGGCACGGAAGGAAATATTTATATGATTTTTTTCAAAAAAAAATAAAGTCAGATTTTACCTATTATTGATGAATACGTTTTATATTGTAAGCTACATGGGCTGGATTCTTGAATACCTAACACACTTGAAATAGCAATTTTCTTGTTGCAATGTTTTCTTTTAGCTAAAATATGATGGAAAATCATAAAATTCGGGCGCGGAAGCAAATATTTATTTGATTTTTTACAAAAATAAAGTCAGATTTTACCTATTTTTGAAATAGATATTTTGTTAAAACATTCATAAACATGCTTTTGGACCTATACTATAGATAAACTATGATGAAAAATTATAAATTTCGGGCGCGGAAGCAAATATTTATATAATTTTTTATAAAAATAAAGTCAGATTTTACCTATTTTTGATGAATAAAATGTATATTGTAAGTTTCATTGGCTGGAATCTAGAATACCTACCACACTTGAAATAGCAATTTTCTTGTTGCAATGTTTTCTTTTACCTAAATTATGATGAAAAATTATAAAATTCGGGCGCGGAAGCAAATATTTATATGATTTGTTACAAAAAAAAGGCAGATTTTACCTATTTTTGATGAATACGTTGTATATTGTAAGCTACATGGGCTGGCTCTAGAATACCTAACACACTTGAAATAGCAATTTTCTTGTTGCAATGTTTTCTTTTAACTAAAATATGATGAAAAATCATAAAATTCGGGAGCGGAAGCAAATATTTATTTGATTTTTTACAAAAATAAAGTCAGATTTTACCTATTTTTGAAATAGATATTTTTGTTAAAACATTCATAAACATGGTTTTGGACCTATACTATTGATAAAATATGATGAAAAATTATAAATTTCGGGCGCGGAAGCAAATATTTATATAATTTTTTACAAAAATTAAGTCAGATTTTACCTATTTTTGATGAATACGTTGTATATTGTAAGCTACATAGGCTGGATTCTAGAATACCTACAACACTTGAAATAGCAATTTGCTTGTTGCAATGTTTTCTTTTACCTAAATTATGATGAAAAATCATAAAATTCGGGCGCGGAAGCAAATATTTAAATGATTTTTTACAAAAATAAAGTCAGATTTTACCTATTCTTGAAATGGATATTTTTGTTCAAACATTCATAAACATGCTTTAGGACCTATACTGTGGATAAAATATGATGAAAAATTATAAAATTCGGGCGCGGAAGCAAATATGTATATGACTTCTTACAAAAAAAAGGCAGATTTTACCTATTTTTGATGAATACGTTGTATATTGTAAGCTACATGGGCTGGATTCTAGAATACCTAACACACTTGAAATAGCAATTTTCTTGTTGCAATGTTTTCTTTTACCTAAATTATGATGAAAAATCATTAAATTCGGGCGCGGAAGCAAATAGTTATATGATTTTTTACAAAAATAGTCAGATTTTACCTATTCTTCAAATTGATATTTTTGTTAAAACATTCATAAACATGCTTTTGGACCTATACTGTGGATAAAATATGATGAAAAATTATAAAATTCGGGCGCGGAAGAAAATATTTATATGATTTTTTACAAAAATAAAGTCAGATTTTACCTATTTTTGAGAGGGATATTTTTGTTAAAACAATCATAAACATGCTTTTGGACCTATATTATAGATAAAAAAAGATAAAAAATTATAAAATTTGGGCGCGGAAGCAAATATTTATATAATTTTTTACAAAAATAAAGTCAGATTTTACCTATTTTGATGAATACGTTGTATATTGTAAGCTCATTGGCTGGATTCTAGTATACCTACCACACTTGAAATAGCAATTTTCTTGTTGCAATGTTTTCTTTTACCTAAATTATGATGAAAAATTATAAAATTCGGGCGCGGAAGCAAATATTTATATGATTTTTTACAAAAATAAAGTCAGATTTTACCTATTCTTGAAATGGATATTTTTGTTAAAACATTCATAAACATGCTTTTGGACCTATACTGTGGATAAAATATGATGAAAAATTATAAAATTCGGGCGCGGAAGCAAATATTTATATGATTTTTTACAAAAAAAAAGTCATATTTTACCTATTTTTGATGAATACGTTGTATATTGTAAGCTACATGGGCTGGATTCTAGAGTACCTAACACACTTGAAATAGCAATTTTCTTGTTGCAATGTTTTCTTTTAGCTAAAATATGATGAAAAATCATAAAATTCGGGCGCGGAAGCAAATATTTATATGATTTTTTACAAAAATAAAGTCAGATATCACCTATTTTTGAGAGGGATATTTTTGTTAAAACATTCATAAACATTCTTTTGGACCTATACTATGGATAAAATATGATAAAAAATTATAAAATTCGGGCGCGGAAGCAAATATTTATATGATTTTTTACAAAAATAAAGTGAGAATTTACCTATTTTTGATGAATACGTTGTATATTGTAAGCTTCATTGACTGGATTCTATCATACCTACCACACTTGAAATAGCAATTTTCTTGTTGCAATGGTTTCTTTTACCTAAATTATGATGAAAAATAAAGTCAGATTTTACCTATTCTTGAAATGAATATTTTTGTTAAAACATTCATAAACATGCTTTTGTTCCTATACTGTGGATAAAATATGATGAAAAATTATAAAATTCGGGCGCGGAAACAATTATTTATATGATTTTTTACAAAAAAATATCAGATTTTACCTATTTTTGATGAATACGTTGTATATTGTAATCTACATGGGCTGGATTCTAGAATACCTAACACACTTGAAATAGCAATTTTCTTGTTGCAATGTTTTCTTTTTGGTAAAATATGATGAAAATTCATAAAATTCTGGCGCGGAAGCAAATATTTATATGAATTTTTACAAAAATAAAGTCAGATTTTACCTATTCTTGAAATGGATATTTTTGTTCAAACATTCATAAACATGCTTTTGGACCTATACTGTGGATAAAATATGATGAAAAATTATAAAATTCGGGCGGGGAAGCAAATATGTATATGACTTTTTACAAAAAAAAGGCAGATTTTACCTATTTTTGATGAATACGTTGTATATTGTAAGCTACATGGGCTGGATTCTAGAATACCTAACACACTTGAAATAGCAATTTTCTTGTTGCAATGTTTTCTTTTACCTAAATTATGATGAAAAATCATTAAATTCGGGCGCGGAAGCAAATAGTTATATGATTTTTTATAAAAATAGTCATATTTTACCTATTCTTCAAATTGATATTTTTGTTAAAACATTCATAAACATGCTTTTGGACCTATACTGTGGATAAAATATGTTGAAAAATTATAAAATTCGGGCGCGGAAGAAAATATTTATATGATTTTTTACAAAAATAAAGTCAGATTTTACCTATTTTTGAGAGGGATATTTTTGTTAAAACATTCATAAACATGCTTTTGGACCTATATTATAGATAAAATAAAAATAAATAAATTGAATGCTCTACAGGCCTAAAGGCCCTTGGCAGATAGGCACACTCCTCACCAGTGCACCCTGTCCCCTGCTTCTTTTCTCCAGTCTGTTACACCTAGTTGTTTTAAGTCCTCGTTCACCATTTCAAACCACTTCTTTTTTGATCTCCCTCGTTTTTTGCGCGCACTTGACTGACTCCCCATCACTACCTTTACTGTTCTGCTCTCGGACATACGCACGATATGCCCCAGCCACCTCAGTCTCTGTGCCCTTATCACTGCCGATATACTGGAGTCACCATATAAAACTATCACTTCGTTATTTGTTCTACTCCTTATCTGTTTACCACAATTTATCCCACCAAATATTAACCTAAGAACTTTCCTTTCCCACCTTTCCAGCTTTTCCCGATCACTCTTTATTAAAACCCAAGTTTCGCTCCCGTACAGTACCGTCGGCATTATTACTGTTCTATATGTCCGAATCTTAGCCGCCCACGACACTTGTTTCGACCTCAAAAAACTACGTAGTGCTCCTACACATTTATTCCCTTTTGCCAACCTTAACTCAATTTCAGTACTTTCTCTGTCATTGCTTGTTAAATTTACTCCCAAATAGTTAAAATCTTGCACTTGTTGGAATTTATAAAGTCTTCCTCTTTCACTTTTTAATTGCACATTTTCCTCTTCGCTTTGTTGTCTGCTTGGTATCCGCATATACTTTGTTTTATTTTCGTTGATCTTCATCCCCACTCTCCTTGCTGCTGACTCTAATCTCCCAAAAATATTTTCCATTTCTTTTTTGGTTCTTGTTATCAACGTGATATCAGCATACGCCAGAATTTGATGCCTGTGTCTATTTATTATACCTTTTGTGTTTAAACCTGCTCTTCTTACCACCCATTCCAGAACAAGATTGAACAACAACGGAGACATAGGATCTCCCTGCCGTACTCCGTTTGTAATTTCAAAACTACCCGAGACTGTGCCATCTACTAGTACCTTTCCTTTTGCATTATTTTGCGTCATTTCAACTAAGTTTATAATTTTTTCTGGCATTTAGAAGTCTCGCAAAATTCTGTAAAGTTCCTTTTTATTAATGGAATCGTACGCCAGTTTAAAATCGATAAACATAATCTCCAGGGGTAAGTTATGTTCTACACTATCTGCAATTGTGTTCTTTAGTATGAAGATTTGGTCCGTTGTTGACCTGCCAGCTCTAAAACCTGCTTGGTACTCACTTAGTATATTCTCAGTCATGTTCCTTAGTTCATCTCTTATGCAAGTGACCATAATTTTATAGGTTACATCCAACAAGGCGATACCTCTATAGTTTTCGCACACTGTTTTGTCTCCTTTCTTGTGCAGAGGTACAATGGTCGCCTCATTCCATTCATTTGGCATTTTTTCTTCTTCCCATATGTTTTTAATTATTTTGTATATTTGGTCGTGCAACTCCTTGCCACCGTATTTTATTATTTCCACTGCAATGCCCTTTATACCCGGACTTTTGTTGTTCTTCATCTTCATAACCACTGTCATAATTTCTTCTTCACTTGGAGGATCGATTTTCTCGTTGTTTGCGTGTCTTGTCTCTTGTTCTTCTCCTTCAGTTGTTTCTATTTCATTTAGCAGTTCCCTAAAATGTTCGGCCCATCTATTTTTCCTCTCTTCTCCTGATACTAGCTGTCCTTCTTTTGTTCTACAGAAACTTAATTTGCCTTTATATACCGACCGTTGATTTTCAATTTCTTGGTAGAAATTTCTTATCCAGTTATTTTTATAATTTTCTACAATCTCAACTAACTTATCATTTATACTTTTTCTTTTCTTTTCTCTGCATATCATTTTGTATTTGTTTCTTTCTTCCTTATATTTTTCGCGCGTACTGTGGTCTTCATGTTGCAGCATTCTTGCTCGAGCTTCAATTTTCTTTTAGAGAGCCCTGACACATTCTTCATCGTACCAGTTACATTTTTTCCCATTTGGATACATCTTCAGATCCCCCTCCGCCGTACTACACATCGCACCTTTTATCACGTTCCATTTATCGTTTATCTCATGTGTTACCACGCTATTTTCCAGTTTTGTTGCTAACGTTTTTTGAAAGCTTTCCCTTACTTTTTCACATTGCAATAATTGCACATTATATTTTTTCCTACCCTGCTTTGTCTTACTCGTGTGTCGTGTTCCTTCAAGATTTAATTCTGCTTGTACTAGAAAATGGTCTGAGCTAGTTTCGGCACCTCTCCTGCTCTTCACATTTTTTACCACATGCGTAAACATTTTATCAATTAGAACATGATCTATTTGATTTGTGTATTTCCCATTGGGAGCTTTCCATGTCCCCTTGTATATCTCTTTTCTTGTGAAAGCTGTGCTTCTTATTTTCATATCCATTTCCATTGCAAAGTTGATTAGTTTCATACCATTATCATTTGATTACCTATGCTTACTCTGTCCCCCTGTAACGTTTCTGAAACTGTCTTCCCTGCCAATTTTGGCATTTAGATCACCTAGTACCAGTTTCACGTCATCTCTTTAAATTGTGCTCATTACTCTTTCTAATTCATCATAAAATTCTTCTTTAGTTTCTTCATCTTTGTCATTAGTTGGGGCATGAACATTAATTAGGCTTAGTTTCCTATACTTTCCTCTTAATCTCAGTACAGCAATTTTTTCTGAAATTGGTCTGAAATCCATTACTAAATTTTTTATCCTCTTGTTAATCCTAAAACCCGTCCCATATATATGTGTTCCAAAACCGCTATTGCATACTATGTATTCTTCCAACTCATACATGTTATTTTCCTTCTGTTTAGTTTCTTGCAAGGCGGCCACATCTATTTTATAGTCTTTCAACACTTTCTGAAGATTTTTATATGCTCCTGTAGCGTTTGTTCCTTGCACATTCCACGTTCCTATATTTATTTTTTTATTTATTTGCGAGACTGTCTTTGTTTTCTTACTTTCATCCATTTTTTTTTTGCTTAGGTTGTATCTTTGCATCCGTCCATATCTGTGTCTGTGACTGCTATCTTTCTTGAGTTTCTTCTAACTCGTTGTTGTCTGCATTCCAAATAAGCTTTTTCCCTTCAACTACCAACTTATTGTAATATACTTCAACTTTCTTATTCTTTTTACGTTCTTCTGCCACTCTTTGTCTGATTACGTATTTCATTCTCCTTTCATCCTTAGTCCAGTCGTTGTCAATAAAAACGGTGCTTCCTTTCAGTTTCTTCTTATTTTCCATCACAGAGTTCTTTGCTTCACTGCTTTCCAGTTCAACTATTATTGGTTGTTTTGTCGTGTTTCCCTTTGTGCTCCTCATTACCGTTGCAGTTTTTATTGTACACTCAACCCCCAAGTTTTTCCGGAAAACTTCCTTAATCGCTTCTTTTGGGGTTTTCCCTTCCAACACCACCCCTTTCACTACTATATTATTCGCTCTATTTCTTTTATCCTGTTCTTCTATTCTTTTTTTCAGCTGTGATAATTCTTTTTTCATCTCGTCTTTTTCCTTTTTCCATTCTACTTCTCTTTCCGCATGTTCCCTTCTTAATTCCTCGATTGTGATTGTATTTTTCTTCACTTTTCAATTCTTCGTGGTTTGTACTTATTTGTCCCCTCATCTGATCCACAGCTTCTGTGAGCCCCTTTAACATTTTTTTAACTTCTTCCATTTCTTCTTTCTTCGATGACTCTTTTACTGGTGATCTTTCTATTACCTTACTTCTATTAAAAGGATCCTGCTCTTCTTCACGTTTGTCTTCTTCTTCTCTTTTTCTTTTATCTATTGAGTTTTTGCGCTGTCTTGTAAATTTGCTCATCCCTTTTACTATGCCCCTTATCTTTCCTATTGCACGCTCTCACTTCCACTAAATTGTTCAGCTTTACAATATTTACTGCTTTTTATAATTTATTTTTATTTTACAACGACTGAAAACAAGTTATTGCCCGGCGCAATATTTTTTTTTTGTTACGCCACTGCCTTAGTCCTTATTGCGCATGCGCGGAACTGAACTCTGAACGAGCGGCCAGCTTGACCGTCAGCTGTTTGACGAAATGTCACCCAAGGTTAACCTCACTTGCCCGCACTTTTCTTCACTGTTTTAACTTATTTTTTATTTCGTACCCTGCAAATTTTTGATCAACTCGATTCTACATACTTTCTTTTCAGTTTGTTAACTTTTATTTTGATATACACTCGACAAAGTCTTTATAACAAGATTATTTGCCGGAGGCTACACAAAACACCATAGATAAAATATGATAAAAAATTATAAAATTCGGGCGCGGAAGCAAATATTTATATAATTTTTTACAAAAATAAAGTCAGATTTTACCTATTTTGATGAATACGTTGTATATTATAAGCTCATTGGCTGGATTCAAGAATACCTACCACACTTCAAATAGCAATTTTCTTGTTGCAATGTTTTCTTTTACCTAAATTATGATGAAAAATTATAAAATTCGGGCGCGGAAGCAAATATTTATAAGATTTTTTACAAAAATAAAGTCAGATTTTACCTATTCTTGAAATGGATATTTTTGTTAAAACATTCATAAACATGCTTTTGAACCTATACTGTGGATAAAATATGATGAAAAATTATAAAATTCGGGCGCGGAAGCAAATATTTATATGATTTTTTACAAAAAAAAGTCAGATTTTACCTATTTTTGATGAATACGTTGTATATTGTAAGCTACATGGGCTGGATTCTAGAGTACCTAACACACTTGAAATAGCAATTTTCTTGTTGCAATATTTTCTTTTAGCTAAAATATGATGAAAAATCATAAAATTCGGGCGCGGAAGCAAATATTTATATGATTTTTTACAAAAATAAAGTCAGATATCACCTATTTTTGAGAGGGATATTTTTGTTAAAACATTCATAAACATGCTTTTGGACCTATACTATGGATAAAATATGATAAAAAATTATAAAATTCGGGCGCGGAAGCAAATATTTATATGATTTTTTACAAAAATAAAGTGAGAATTTACCTATTTTTGATGAATACGTTGTATATTGTAAGCTTCATTGACTGGATTCTATCATACCTACCACACTTGAAATAGCAATTTTCTTGTTGCAATGATTTCTTTTACCTAAATTATGATGAAGAATAAAGTCAGATTTTACCTATTCTTGAAATGAATATTTTTGTTAAAACATTCATAAACATGCTTTTGTTCCTATACTGTGGTTAAAATATGATGAAAAATTATAAAATTCGGGCGCGGAAACAATTATTTATATGATTTTTTACAAAAAAAAGTCAGATTTTACCTATTTTTGATGAATACGTTGTATATTGTAAGCTACATGGGCTGGATTCTAGAATACCTAACACACTTGAAATAGCAATTTTCTTGTTGCAATGTTTTCTTTTAGGTAAAATATGATGAAAAATCATAAAATTCTGGCGCGGAAGCAAATATTTATATGATTTTTTACAAAAATAAAGTCAGATTTTACCTATTCTTGAAATGGATATTTTTGTTCAAACATTCATAAACATGCTTTTGGACCTATACTGTGGATAAAATATGATGAAAAATTATAAAATTCGGGCGGGGAAGCAAATATGTATATGACTTTTTACAAAAAAAAGGCAGATTTTACCTATTTTTGATGAATACTTTGTATATTGTAAGCTAAATGGGCTGGATTCTAGAATACCTAACACACTTGAAATAGCAATTTTCTTGTTGCAATGTTTTCTTTTACCTAAATTATGATGAAAAATCATTAAATTCGGGCGCGGAAGCAAATAGTTATATGATTTTTTATAAAAATAGTCAGATTTTACCTATTCTTCAAATTGATATTTTTGTTAAAACATTCATAAACATGCTTTTGGACCTATACTGTGGATAAAATATGATGAAAAATTATAAAATTCGGGCGCGGAAGAAAATATTTATATGATTTTTTACAAAAATAAAGTCAGATTTTACCTATTTTTGAGAGGATATTTTTGTTAAAACATTCATAAACATGCTTTTGGACCTATATTATAGATAAAATATGATAAAAAATTATAAAATTCGGGCGCGGAAGCAAATATTTATATAATTTTTTACAAAAATAAAGTCAGATTTTACCTATTTTGATGAATACGTTGTATATTGTAAGCTCATCTGCTGGATTCTAGAATACCTAACACACTTGAAATAACAATTTTCTTGTTGCAATGTTTTCTTTTAGCTAAAATATGATGAAAAAACATAAATTCGGGCGCGGAAGCAAATATTTATATGATTTTTTACAAAAATAAAGTCAGATTTTACCTATTTTTGAGAGGGATATTTTTGTTAAAACATTAATAAACAAGCTTTTGGACCTATACTGTGGATAACATATGATAAAAAATTATAAAATTCGGGCGCGGAAGCAAATATTTATATGATTTTTTACAAAAAAAAAGTCAGATTTTTTTTATTTTTAATTAATACGTTGTAAGCTTCATTAGCTGGATTCTAGAATACCTACCACACTTGAAATAGCAATTTTCTTGTTGCAATATTTCCTTTTACCTAAATTATGATGAAAAATCGTAAATTCGGGCGCGGAAGCAAATATTTATATGATTTTTTACAAAAATAAAATCAAATTTTAACTATTCTTGAAATGGATATTTTTGTTAAAAAATTCATAAACATGCTTTTGGACCTATACTGTGGATAAAATATGATGAAAAATTATAAAATTCGGGCGCGGAAGCAAATATTTATATAATTTTTTACAAAAATAAAGTCAGATTTTATCTATTTTGATGAATACGTTGTATATTGTAAGCTCATTGGCTGGATTCTAGAATACCTAACACACTGGAAATAACAATTTTCTTGTTGCAATGTTTTCTTTTAGCTAAAATATGATGAAAAATCATAAAATTCGGAGCGGAAGCTAATTTTTATATGATTTTTTACAAAAATAAAGTCAGATTTTACCTATTTTGATGAATACGTTGTATACTGTAAGCTCATTGGCTGGATTCTAGAATACCTAAAACACTTTAAATAGCAATTTTCTTGTTGTAATGTTTTCTTTTACCTAAATTATGATGAAATATCATAAAATTCGGGCGCGAAAGCAAATATTTATTTGATTTTTTACTAAAATAAAGTCAGATTTTACCTATTCTTGAAATGAATATTTTTGTTAAAACATTCATAAACATGCTTTTGGACCTATACTGTGGATAAAATATGATGAAAAATTGTAAAATTCGGGCGCGGAAGCAAATATTTATATGATTTTTTACAAAAAAAAAGTCAGATTTTATCTATTTTTGATGAATACGTTGTATATTGTAAGCTACATGGGCTGGATTCTAGAATACCTAACACATTTAAAATAGCAATTTTCTTGTTGCAATGTTTTCTTTTAGCAACAATATGATGAAAAATCATAAAATTCGGGGCGCGAAGCAAATATTTATATGATTTTTTACAAAAATAAAGTCAGATTTTACCTATTCTTGAAATGGATATTTTTGTTAAAACATTCACAAACATGCTTTTGGACCTATACTGTGGACAAAATATGGTGAAAAATTATAAAATTCGGGCGCGGAAGCAAATATTTATATGATTTTTTACAAAAAAAAGTCAGGTTTTACCTATTTTTGATGAATACGTTGTATATTGTAAGCTACATTGGCTGGATTCTATCATACCTACCACACTTGAAATAGCAATTTTTCTTGTTGCAATGTTTTCTTTTACCTATTTTTGATGAATACGTTGTATATTGTAAGGTCATTAGCTGGATTCTAGAATACCTAAAACACTGGAAATAACAATTTTCTTGTTGCAATGTTTTCTTTTAGCTAAAATATGATGAAAAATCATAAAATTCGGAAGCGAAAGCAAATATTTATATGATTTTTTACAAAAATAAAATCAGATTTTTTCTATTTTGATGAATACGTTGTATACTGTAAGCTCATTGGCTGGATTCTAGAATACTTAAAACACTTTAAATAGCAATTTTCTTGTTGTAATGTTTTCTTTTACCTAAATTATGATGAAAAATCATAAAATTCGGGCGCGAAAGCAAATATTTATTTGATTTTTTACTAAAATAAAGTCAGATTTTACCTATTCTTGAAATGGATATTTTTGTTAAAACATTCATAAACATGCTTTTGGACCTATACTGTGGATAAAATATGATGAAAAATTGTAAAATTCGGGCGCGGAAGCAAATATTTATATGATTTTTTACAAAAAAAAGTCAGATTTTACCTATTTTTGATGAATACGTTGTATATTGTAAGCTACATTGGCTGGATTCTATCATACCTACCACACTTGAAATAGCAATTTTCTTGTTGCAATGTTTTCTTTTACCTATTTTTGATGAATACGTTGTATATTGTAAGGTCATTAGCTGGATTCTAGAATACCTAAAACACTGGAAATAACAATTTTCTTGTTGCAATGTTTTCTTTTAGCTAAAATATGATGAAAAATCATAAAATTCGGGAGCGAAAGCAAATATTTATATGATTTTTTA